>APFE031307992.1:0-23066 GCA_000404065.3 Pinus taeda | reverse complement strand
CCACACACATATAAGTGAAATCTTTCAAGGATCGCTTGCGTTGAACTGTCCTTCTCATCAAAGGTGGCTTTGGTGTACTTCCCCAATGTACACCCTTTGCATGTATCTCTTTGCTCTACTACACCCTTGGGAAGTCTTGTAGAAATATGTTGCATGATCTTCGAAGCTCCATGGTGCAAGTGACCCAATCATCTATGCCACAACTCATCGATGTCTCGGCTCTATGCACCTTCTCTGCTTTTTTGCTCAAAGCAACACAGCCTTCTACATCCAATTTGCAGAGGTTATTCACTCGAACCCTGATCTGCTTCACTTGTCTCGAGGCTATGTGATGAAGGAAAGCCTTTCATTTGTTAAATATCACATCTTAGCCACGGTCCTCCATGGTCCTCCAACATAGCAACTGAAACCAAATTCTTCTTCAGACCCAGAACATATATGACATCTTTTAATGTGAAAAGAGAACCAGAATTCCTCTGAAAAGTAAGAGTACCGATGTCGGTCGCACTATGCCTTCCATCATCTCCCATTTTGATGTGCATATGGAGGTCCTTCTCCTCCAAGTCACTGAAGAATTCTTTATTGTCGGTCATATGGAATGAGGCTCCACTATCTAGATATCGCACACTACCCATCATTGATGTCATCATGCAAGTGATGATGGTGAAATCCAACTTGAATTATGAAGCAAGAGCTTCACCTTCCGCTCCTCCTGAGGGCTTCTTGCCAGGATTCTTGTGCGGACACTTCGTGGCATAGTGTTCCAGCTCATGACAGTGAAAACATTTAATCTTCGACAAGTCCTTCTTCTTACCACTCTAACTAGAATATGATTTGGAATAGGATGACTTCCCTTTCCCTTTCTTCACCTTTCCAACTAAGGAACATTTCTCCTCGTCCTCATGATTGGATGAGGATGCATCTCTGGTGTTTTGTTAAATATCTTCTTACACCAAGTCGGACGACAACCGCTCCCACTCTAGTAGCTTCTCCCTCCCATTCACCGAATCATGGTTGTTGTGCCAACTCTTTGGAAGGCCCAGAAGTATTAGGATGACCAAATCATCTTCAACAATTGTAACACCAACACTCCCAAGCTCATCCCGACATTGGGTGAACTTGATCAAGTATTTTGGTATTGTGTCGCCCTTCTCCATCTTGATTTTTCTGATCTTGTCCTTCAGTGCCATCTTCCTATGGTCACTGCTATTCTGAACAAGTCTGTCAAGGCCTTTCAAATTGCATATGGAATCTCCTTCCCATGGAGGTTCGAGATAATATGATCTCGAACTCCTTCTAGTATGATCCTTTTGTAACAACCCTAGTTAAAAATTCATGTAAAAAAATATAAGACCAAGATCATGGGAAATGTATTCCAAGATGAATGGTGGGAAAATCATCCTAGTGGGTGTTCATTTTGGTTATTATGGCTAAGGAAATTGACAAAGGCTTTGGAAAGGCAAGTGACATTTTTGGCAAATTTATTTATGAAAATAATGGAAATTAGGAGAAAAGGAAGGTGAAAGTTCACAGGTTGCATGTGAGGAGGAAAAGGAAAATAATGGAAATTTAATAAAATAGAGGCCTCATTGATACAAAGGCTTATGAGGATCAGTGGGTAGGGTTGGTCAGTAGCTTTTTGTCAGTTTAGTTTTTGAGCTCTCATTCTATTCTCTCTCTCATACTCTTGGACACTTAGAGTTTTCTTGGATCACTCTTAGAGAGTGTGGTATATTTGGATTCTTGGACCAAGAAGGCAAAGGAAGAGCAGGAAATCACAAGAGGACATCAGGATTAGCAGCTATAATGGGTTTTTCTTGAAGGTACCAAGTTGCTTGTATGTTTTCCTCACTAGTTTTGGCATGCATGGCATATGCATGTGGTTTATTGGTCACGGTCTACCATTGGCATGGAGGATTTCCTAGATTGATAGTGGATTTTCCTAGCCTTTCCATTTCTGAGATAGCCATGGTATTGTGGGTTCATTTCTTTGTTTTTCTAGTTAGTTCTCGTGTTTCCTTTAGCTTGGGTTGAGTTACTAGTTCCTGGAAGCCTTAGTTGGACAAATTCTCTAGAAGTCCTGTAACAGCTTGGGTTGAAGCCTTGGTTGGATAAATTCTCTTGAAGCCCTTGGTGGGTTGAGTTACTAGTCCTAGAAGACCTAGTTGGAAAAATGCTCTAGAAGCCCAACGACAATTGTGGGTTGAGTTACTAGTCTTGGAAGCCTTGGTTGGAGCAAATGCTCTGGAGCCCTGGAAGGCTAGGATAGAGACCAATTTGGTGATGGTTTGTGATGTCCGACCGTGAGTTGGAATCACTGTTTGATGGGTTGAGGTGGTTTGACCTCTAAAGCCTTGGTTCAATTTTGATGGATTGTTCCATGAGATCCCACATTCATGCTTGAAATATGGCACAGGGGTGATTGACTGAAGAGAGATTTGGCTCAGCCATGTCTATGGTTGGGTGGTACGTGGAAGTCCCTGAGTGGTTGCATTTTTCTTGTGGCAATACAAGCTCTTTCCTATGGTATTGATGGGTAAATATACTTATTTTTATGTGGCTTATATGGTCATTAACATCTCTAATGTTTATATGTTGGTTATGAATGAGTTTTGTAGTTGTCATGATGTTGGGCTCATATCATGGTTTTACTTGTAAATGAATGAATAATGTATCTATGTCCTAATATATGAAATTGAAGCTAATGTGTTGAGGCATCAATGCTTCTTAACGATTCTCAAATAAGTATGAGACCCATCATGCTTAGTTCTGTTGTTAAGACATGTAGCTTTCATGTTTGCGACATGTTTGACGAAATGCTCGTGATGGCTAGTAGGGGTACAATATAGTATTTGTTGATGTTTTGCAAATATATCTTTGTTCTAGTGTTAAATTTCATTCCAGAAGTTGTCATTGAGTTCTGGGCAGTGACCTAGGCTCTCGGCCTGAAAAAGTGGTACAAAACCTGGAGTTGTAGGCACAACATTAGGGGAAAAAGTCCCTAGAAGCTCCCTTGCCCTTGTTGTGGGAGCTTCTGGAGCCTCCCAGATGCACCCTTTTCCATGTCAAGGGAGAGTCCAGGGGTTTGATGCACTAAAACTTCATTTGTTCTCAGGGGTTGGTTACTTGAGTGGTTGGGATGGCTCCTGGGAGTTTTGTTGCTGATGTGGAAGGTATGTGTGGTGTGTTTCTGTCGATTCCCAATTCCACTTCCTTTATTGACACATAGGGAGTTGAATAATATCATAGTAACTTCTCGTCATATGTTTACCCCAGTGGGTCGGTTACTCAGGTAGATGTGGGAGGAGGGTGTTACACCTTCTCGCCTTTGCTACATTCTTCTTCCACTCTACCAGGTTTTGTGCATCTGTAGCTGCTGGTTTTGGAACATTGCTATCAATGTATTTCGTCAGCCCATTGTCTTCCAACACTGCCTCCATCTCGTCCTTCCAAGGGATATAGTTCGAACTACCCTTAAGGTCATATTCGAGTCTCAATCCGTAGAATGACATCTTGCTGGCTCTCAAGAATAATACTACAAATTCGATTTCACCTGCAAAAGACAAACTCGTATTCTCCTCTTCTAGATTTATTTTTTGCTTTGATACCATGTAGAAATTCGTTGTAGATTCAAACTTCTAATTGTAATTTACTAAAACAATAGACTTGAATCTACTATATTCATCAACGAAAACAATTAAACGATTGTGAAATCACGAAGCATACAAGAGAAATAATTCAATCAACACACTACACAGTGATTTCCTAGGCGAAGCCACAGCTAAAAACCCATGCTATCTGTGTATTGCATTAGTAAAAAAAGTATGAGAAGATTACAATGCTTTTCTCAAGCCCGAGCAACCTCTGCATTATCTCTATTTGTCCCATTGCTTCCTTGACAAGCCTTAGTGAATACTTAACCAATTTATTGCTTGCCCAAGTCCCTGTTTCCTTCCATTGTTTCCTTGGGAATTAGCCCCCTATTAATTAGGGAAATCCCCATCCTGAATTGTGTAATCCCTATAGGCCTTCCTTTGCATGCATGCACCACCTGTACAATTCAGATGATTATACAACTGATAATACATTGTCCTTGAACTCTAATCTCAACTGGGTAACTCTCAGATCTGACATGCATGAGTTATTTAAGAGTGAATCATTAGTTAACTGGTTGACCACATGAAGCAACACCCCACTGTTAAACCTCCTACTAGTTCCTCCATTAGTTGGAACTAGTTTAACTAACTTTAATTTAGATAAACTAAATTAATTAATTACAACTCAAATAAACTCAACGAGGGTTCCCATAAAGTAGGATACACTTTACATGACTCAAGTTAGACCTTCAACTCAAATTAACCGAGCCAACTAAGTCAATTTAACTTAGTTAACTCATACAAGTTGTCTTGTGATTTGGAATTACAATTTTATTCCTAATTTAATTCAAGGACAAAATTAAATTAGAATTTTCTTGTTGCATTTCGCACATTGTCTATATGGACCTCATTGCAGGAACTGCCATTGTATCTTCCTAGATATTCTCTATACTAGTATCTGATCAGAAGCCCATCAATTTAAATTTGGATGAGAGAATAAATCTTGGCCCTCTTCCCTTATGTTACAACCTCCCATGGTTCACACACAAAGAAGCAAAGAAATTGATTGAATAGGTTTGGCACACAAGAATAGATGGTTCACCGAGCTTTATCTAGGAGACAAAATTAAAGCTTCTTAAATCCACTCACAAGAGTTTGGCAAAAAGGAGATATAGAGAGCCAACACAGGAAAATAGTGGCATCCAAACGAAGTTGATAGAAGTTCAAAAAAGGTTGTAAAATGAGGAGGAGACAATAGAGCTCTACGAAAAAGAGAAGGAGTTTTATTGGAAGACATATCGAATTAACAGAAAAGAAGAAGAGAATTGGAGAATCAAATCGAAAAGTTTATGGATTTGTTGATGATGCTAGATCCTACCAACATATAAGGGGGTCTCCCTGATATGAAGTCCCGATTACACCTCACACAGTTTGGTGTAGGAGCCCTAACTGTAAATGTGGCATGACTGTCATGTACTTAAATATTTGCCTTGGTTGTAGTCATTAGCATGAGAGAGAAATATTTTGGGTGCAATATATGGTGGATTAATGGACCAACATTTAGTTGTTGATCCGGGGATCCACGAACTTCGAGGCCCAACATTAGAAATGCCATAAAAGGACTTTGAGAACCTGCAAAACAAAACCCTAGACTACTCGCTACACCTTGAGTTCCTACACCTGTTTTAATCCTGCACTCAAAAGCAATATTTAGAAATGAAACCATAAACACTCATAATGTAATCTACCAAAAATTGAAACCTAACCCTGGTTATTGGTAATTGAAATAGAAGTAAACCCTAACTAGAAATAATCAAAGAACAAACTCTAACCATTAATCAATCTGGAAAACATGAGCATTGGCCAAGCAAATGTAAAGATTGCCTTTTTAATTACATAACACAAACATGTAAATCCTGGACAATCCAAGTTCTATTAATACCAAATAGGATTCTCAACTCAAAATAAAACCTCTATTCGAGTTCCTATACTAAATCATTTTTCCTCTCAATTCCATGTGCAAGCAAGATAATCAAAATTACTCAACTTTATATATAAACAAGAAACTAAAAGCATGGTTTGAATCTATTCCTAGTGTTTATTAAGGCAATCCAAATGTATCGAGTAAATAAGCAATCATTGTGTACATAAACAAAGACAATACTCACTCTAATTTAATATTTCCTCACACTTCAACCAAAGATCTACCTTAATCAAACTTAAGGACTGGAAACTATGATAACGACTCTCATGCAAAAAAAATGTTGAAGGCAAAGTATTTTGTGGCTCTAAAGATGCAAATCCAACAAGTATTTATCCAGACAAGGCCACAAATTTATGACTTAAAAATATTAAATTCTTTCTCTATTAGCAACTAGTCTTGGACTGAATGTATATTATCATTACAAGTGCATGTTCTCACAGATATAGGTTGTTATTCAAATTACTAAATACACAGGTTTCATTAATTGAATTGATTTTAGTGATCAAATAACCATATAAATCCAAAGGAGCATACTCTGTTCTATATCAGTCAATCATGAACTAAATGATAATTTTGGCCTGCAACTATCTTAATAAAAACTTTAAAATCACTTTCCAGTTTTTAGGTAAATAGGATTATTAATATGACAAGATTCAAATCAAATACTTACAAATCAAATCCCGACACAAGTCAAATTAAACAAAGTCAATACAAGCAACAAAATTTCCAAGATTCATAGGTTGGATGTGTTTTATGTGGTGGCAGGAGATTTTAGAAGTTTGAAGTATCTCCACTCTTATATCAACAATACTTCAAAAATTATGGATCCAATTCACACTTTAATATATTTCTGTAGCCACACCTCATAAGACATCAAATCTATAATCAAACTAATTTATCATCAAAGTGATACTAGAACAATCATCTCTCGAGCTTAGAACAAAGTAATTTAGAGTTTAGAATTATACAATACTTTAAAAATTATGGATCCAATTCACAGTTTAATATATTTCTTTAGCCACACCTCATAAGACATCAAATCTATAATCAAACTATAAATTTATCATCAAAGTGATACTAGAAAAATCATCTCTTGAGCTTAGAACAAAGTAATTTAGAGTTTAGAATTATTTTATCTCTGTGATCCAATATATGTAATGGTTCATTGATTCACACAGTCAAATAAACAAAGTGATTAAAAATAATCTCACACTTATAATCCCAAGTTTCCAGATCCAAATACGAAGTGATCAGAATTAAAGTGTTGAGTGAAGAAAACAAAGTTTAAGAAAATGACAAACACAGATTTGTTAAGTTATGTAACCCACATAATTGATATGCCAAGATTGTAAATAAGATACACATCAATCCTAGATCTACAAACCCATAAGAAATAAACAAACAGAGTGGTGTTGAGTTGGTCTAGTGGGCCCTACGAGTCCAACTTGCATCCTTGTTAACAAATTAAAGTTACAAAACTAAAATGATTATAAAATACACAAGAGGTAAAGAGAGGAACCTGGCATTAGAAGCCTTTCATTAAAATTATGTTAGCCTTTTACATCAACAACCATATACTCAAGATCCAAACCAATAAAATAAGGCTATAATAACATCCTCCTCTTTTAGCACAAGCCATGTATGGTCTTTTTATACAAGTTACATTACGAATTTAGGCTGTAACAACCCATTTTTTCAAATCTGTGCATGATTCAGAAATCTGGAAATTTGTGCATTTTTAACAAATATGCTCCAAAGAACCCTTCAAATCTCCTATACCATGATGATTTTTGGAAAACTACCTGAAATGTAATCAATTCCCTATACTGGGAGAAAAACTCGTGTTCTGAAATTTTAAGATTCACCCTCATATGCATGCAAATCGAAGAGGAAGTTGGCAGTTTGAAAATTAGTGCGAATTTGGGGCCGAAGCATTAATTATTATCTAAAAATAAATATGTACAACATGGGTGCATTCTAACTCGTGTGTAAGCATGAAAACATCCTTATGAACATAAACCATGTCTCAGTTTCTCCCAGAAGTGCGTTAATAGGTCGAGCCCCAAATTAGTGCAAGAACATACCTGAATTTTGTTGCACATAGAAGTTGGGTGACCAATTGTTTGTTCCTAACTCCATATGTTTTCCTGATAACCTTGACATGCCAAAGATGTGCAAAGTGTTGAAGGCAACATGCACAATCTTTTCTTAGTGCGGGAATCCTCTAAAGTGCAGGATCATTGTACAAAATTAAGGTTAAAAGGTCACGTTGTATACAGAGGAAGAGAACATCCATAAGTAGTGGTGATATTATATAAATACTGTTAAATCACCGAAAACAAAGGAAAATTATTAATTTATCTCTTCATGCTTATGTTTAAGAGAATTAGTTCAATAATGTGCAAAATGATGGCAATAACTATGAGAACTAAGTAAAATAATGAGGGAAAAAGATGTATTAAATATGACAGAATGGAGGCCTGACATCCCCACATGCCAATCATATTGAATGTCCTCATGCAAGCAAAACCTTTGACAATGACCAAAGCGAATCAAAACTAAAGGGATATGGTTTCACTATTAGAGCCATGTTGCATAGACCAAAATATTCTTAAACTGTAGGGCTAATTCAGTGAGAGAATGATGTGGGTAAGTGTCATGTGATGTCAACTTCCTTTGCATCAATAAGATAAGAAATACTTGTGACTAGAGGTTCAATGATGTCAAGACTGACCTTTATTATTTCCAAAAGAGTAACTGATGTCAAGGCTACCAAAGGAATGCTAACAATGTTGTTACTACAGGGATAGTGTCATCATGAAATAACCAACCATCAAAATTTCCATAAGCATCTTAGGAGCAACCCTAATCAATAGTTCTTAACCTGAATATCCTCATTATAAATAAAAGTGACATAAGTTGAATGTCATGGCGTTAAAGATGGATGGAAATAGGGAAAAGGAATATGACAAAATGATACCTTCCCATGGTGATCATCTTACTGTTATCCAATAATATAGTTGAAGCTCCTCTTGTTCAATCAAAGTGTATCACCTGCACTAAGGGTCCCAAATCCATGAAAAACCAAATTATTCCAAAATACAGAACTCCAAAGCAAAATACCTGAAGGATCTTAGGGTCATTCTTTGAGAGATAGAAAGTTCATTTCCTAGCGTCAATTTTAATGACGCTTGCTTTAGAATGTGACCTAGGGTTTTTGTTTTAAGTATGCCATTTTGTGTTCTCCATGTCTTTTACCCAGCATAGCCTCGTTGCCAACAGGCCTGTTCAGTACCCCGACAGGTTTTCCTTGGTACCATACAAGCATAGCCCCACTGCCAGCGAGGCTATTCAACACCCCGGTGGCTTTGCTCTTACTTCCTGAAACTCCCTCTATCACTCGAAAGATTTAAAATAATGTACACTATTTATTGACAACTTTTGGAGTGCAAGGAAGGCGAGTGGTACAAGAGTATGTTAAATTTGCCAAGAACATAATTAATTATTTATTTAATTCATGGGCAACATCATGCACAATAACCTTAAATATCATTTATTCAATGCATAATAAACATCTTAGATAATGACTGAAAGATTACTTGAGTTAATCGTGCTAGGGTTTTTTTGAAAGTCCATTAGGGTATTGTAGGAGTGGTTTGTCATATGAGGATTTTCATCAATACATCCTAAGAGAAACTTAGAAAGATTTATTAGATAGCAGATTATTAAAGTAAGTAGGCCAGGATTAAGGTTTTGGGCTTATGAATGGGAAGCATAATTTCAAATCCCGTGACTGACCCAATGGATGAACTCGGTCATGTGACATGGAGAAAATTCAAACAATCAACAATCAAAGTTACTTTACAAAATATGAGGCATTAAGAGTGAATTACTTGTGATGACTTACCACCTGAGTACATATTGATAGAAATTTCAACAGTTGTGTCTTACAGAGTTGTGGTTTCAAGAGTGTTTTTGTAGCAATTTTATTTCAAATGGCATTTCATTAATTGCTTCTATACTACCCTACCCTAAGTTAAAGAGAGGAATATTTCCTTCAAGTGTAGGAGTGCTTCCAATGTAACCATGTGTGCAATAGAATGCTAAATATACTAGTTATCAGCAGAGAGGCTAATCTCATGTCACTAGTTATTGTAAAAATTGTATGAAAATGCGCGGGCCTATTCTATCCTAAAACACACACACACACTGATCAATGTTAGCAACAATATACAAAGCTTGAAAAATCATGTACAAGAATGAAATGTTAATATCATAACAAATGAAATATACATAGGTGGATAACTATGAAATATGTGTAATGGAAATAAGGAAACGACACATAAAAACTTTACAAAAATAAGGAAACGAAACCTCAGCCAGCAGGGGCCCTCTGCATAGCCTTGGTCAACACGCTATTAGCCTAGAATTACGCTCACACATTCATATAAAACAGAGTCTAATTATATTGCAAAACAGAGGAAGAATCCTCTCGTTACAACAGCGGGACCAGTTCACGGCACAGTACAAAGACTAACAACAAAACGACAGCAAAACCTAACTAACTCTATGCGTTTGCAAACGCATTATTTATAGGGAAAATTACATAATTGTTTTACTATGAAACAACTTCAACAGAGGACATGTAAAGAGACAACGTCCATGAGTTTAGCATGATGGTTGCCGAGATCATTCAATTTATCAAAAGGTGGTTGCTGGATCTACATCGTGGAGGCAGTCTACAACTGTCAGCATGACCCCAAGGATCTAGGAATGGCCTCAGACCCTTCACGTGTTGAAAAACAGAGACCTGTTGCTGTAGGACTCCTTCGTTTGACCACCGTTTACCACGACTTTCCTTAATGAATCCGGCTAAACCAATAGGACCTGATCCATGTTCAGATCATTCCTGAACTGCCCACGTGCCTTGTTTTGCTTGATGACACTTGCAACCTAGAGTTTAACAAAAACAACTGCGGAAAGTGGCTGCATTCCACAGCGAATGAGAAAAATCTAATTCAAATAGAAAACACAAAAAACATAGTTAGAAAACCACTTAAATGCTCTTTTAGAATCAATATGCAATGATCTTTGATAGCTTATGAGGTACTGGTGAGGGGAAAAAGTCTACGAAAATGTGTAGGAGAGATGTAGTTTCAGGGCTCAATAGTTTCCTTGGTAATTAGCCCCCTATTAATTAGGGAAATCCACATCCTGGATTGTGTAATCCTATAGGCCTTCCTCTAGTTGCATGCACCACTTGTACAATTCAAATGATTATACAACTGATAGAACATTGTCCCTGAACTCCAATCTCAACTGGGTAACTCTCAAATGTAACATGCATGAGCTATTTATGTGTGAATAATCAATTAATTCGCTCACCACATGAAACAACACCACACTGTCTGACCTCCTACTAGTTCCTCCATCAATTGGAACTAGTTGAATTGACTTTAACTCAGATAAACTGAATTAATAAATTACAACTCAAAATAAACTCAACCAGGGATCCTATAAAATAGGAGACACTCTACATGACTCAAGTTAGACCCTGAACTCGAATTAGCTAAGCCAACCTAGTAAATTTAACTTAGTTAACTCATACAAGTTGTCTTGTGACGTAGAATTGCAATTTTATTCCTAATTTAATTCAAGGACAAGATAAAATTAGGATTTTATTATTGCATTTTCAACACTACCTCTCAAGAAGAAAGGGATTATCTGCTACCCTGATCCTGCCTATATGGAACTTGAATTTGCCTCTTGACAGTGCCTTATTCAATATGTTTGCACCCCACTCCTCTATAGGAATTTACTCCAGCAACATGATTCTCCTTTGCACACAATCTCGTAGATGGTGATACCGGATGTCGATATGCTTGGACCGATCATGAAAAACTGGATTCTCAGAGAGTTTGATACAACTCTGATTATCACAGTAAATCATTGTAGGATCCATCTGTTGACCAAATAACCCAACAAGGATCTTCCTCATCTAGATAACTTCACAAGTTGCTTGAATAAGAACCATGTACTCTGCTTTTTCCAAACTGAGTGCAACTGATCTCTGCTTCCTGTTGTACCAAGAAATTGTTGTTGACCCAATACTGAAGATTCCCCCTAATGTTCTCTTCTTGTCGGATGGACTCCCTGCCCAATCTGCATCTGTGAAGCCTTGTAGCTTCACTCCCTTTGTCTGTATGTACCAAAGACCAAACTGAGAGGTGTGTCTCAGGTATCTCAACACATGTTTAGTTGCCTTACAATAAAGTTTGGTTGGCTTAACCATTGATTGACTAATTTGGTTAACTGAAAAACATATGTTCAATCGTGTTTTCGCTAAATACATAAGTGAACCCATAAGCTGCATGTAAATAGTAGCCTCCACTTCTTCACTTGAAGTAACATCTTCCTTCCTCCAATTCCATGCTAGAGGAATCTCCATGTGGAACTTCTTTAGTATCTCATTGGCATACTTGCCCTAAGAGATAAATAGTTCCTCATCTCTTTGCCATACCTTGATACCAAGGAAATAATGCATGAGCCCGAGCTTCTTCATCTCGAATTCTCTTGCAAGATCCTCTTTGCAAGACTTTAATAGCTTCTCATCACCTGCTAGAATTAAATCATCAACATATAACACTATAATCAACAATTTTCCTTCAACCACAATATGGTAAAGGTTTGCATCTGCTTCACTTTTGGTGAAGCCCAACCTTGTGAAATAGTTGTCAATCCTGGTGTACCAAGCATGAGGCATTTGTTTCAATCCATACAACGCTCACTTGAGTTTGCACACATGTGAATCTTTGTTGAAGGTCTCAAATACTTCTGGTTGCTCAATGTACACCTCTTCCTCAATCACACCGTTGAGGAATGTTGTCTTCACATACATCTAATGTATCTTCCATCCCATATGTGCTGAAAATGATAAAATAAATCTAATTGAAGAGTACTTTGCTACTGGAGCAAAGATCTCCTCGTAATCAATTCCCTTCACCTAAGATAACCCTCTGGCCACAAATTTGGCCTTGTGTTTCTCCACACTCCCATATGATGATTTCTTTACCTTGTAAAGCCAGTTGGAACTCACCACTAACTTGTCAACTAGTCTTGGGACCACTTCCAAAACATTGTTTCTAATAATGGAGTCATACTCCTCTACAATGGCATCAACCCATATTGGTTGCTGCACTTCTTCCTCGAATGAGGATAGGTAAATATCTACACTCTTACGCATAAGAGCCATGTAGCCAATGTACAAATTTGGTGACCTCCTTTGTCTGTGTTGTGATGTGGGTGCTCCCACCTTCTCTCTAGCATCCTGTATCAATATGTCAGCTTCTCTAGTGCGCTTCCTTCCATCTCTGGAAGTCTCTGCATGAGTGCGTGCTTCCACTCCCTGCTCCTCTACATGTGGATGCTCCACGTCATCTTCAGGTTCTTCCTTTGGAGCTAAAATATTCTCATCTGCATGTAACTAAAGCTCCCTCTCAAGGGAACATCTCATGGCCTTCTCTTCATTGAACTTCACATCTCTACGAACCACTGTCATCCTATGAGATGACAGGTACACCCAATAGATGTGAGGTGTATCAGTGTACCCCAAAAATATGCCCAACTCAGTTATTGATTCTAACATTTTCCTTGCATCCTTGGTAACATGACAATAAATTGATGAATCAAAGATTTTGAAGTGTGCCACATCTGGGTTCTTACTTGAAAAAACTTCTTCTGTTGTACTCATCCTGAGAATTCGAAGAGGACTCTTGTTCTACATATACAGTTGTGTTGCATGCTTCATCCCATAAGTTCAACGGTAGGTCCTGATCATGTAACATCGCCCATGCAACTCCCACATGCTTATGTTCTTCCTTTCAGCCACCCCATTATGTTGTGGGTTATGGGGTGCTATTAACTCCCGTCGAATGCCTTATGATGCACAAAAGTTATTGAATCTATTCGATATGTATTCTCCACCGTTATCGCTCTTGAGAGACTTCGCTTTCCTGCCAGTTTCTTTCTCAACAAGTGCTTTTAAATTCACAAAATTTAGTGAATGTCTGATCTTTCTTCTACATGAATAAAATCCATCACTTACGAGAGAAATCATCTACAAACATTACATAATACCTGTGTTTGTTCATGGATTCTATCGAGAACAATCCACACACATATAAGTGAAATCTTTCAAGGATCGCTTGCGTTGAACTGTCCTTCTCATCAAAGGTGGCTTTGGTGTACTTCCCCAATGTACACCCTTTGCATGTATCTCTTTGCTCTACTACACCCTTGGGAAGTCTTGTAGAAATATGTTGCATGATCTTCGAAGCTCCATGGTGCAAGTGACCCAATCATCTATGCCACAACTCATCGATGTCTCGGCTCTATGCACCTTCTCTGCTTTTTTGCTCAAAGCAACACAGCCTTCTACATCCAATTTGCAGAGGTTATTCACTCGAACCCTGATCTGCTTCACTTGTCTCGAGGCTATGTGATGAAGGAAAGCCTTTCATTTGTTAAATATCACATCTTAGCCACGGTCCTCCATGGTCCTCCAACATAGCAACTGAAACCAAATTCTTCTTCAGACCCAGAACATATATGACATCTTTTAATGTGAAAAGAGAACCAGAATTCCTCTGAAAAGTAAGAGTACCGATGTCGGTCGCACTATGCCTTCCATCATCTCCCATTTTGATGTGCATATGGAGGTCCTTCTCCTCCAAGTCACTGAAGAATTCTTTATTGTCGGTCATATGGAATGAGGCTCCACTATCTAGATATCGCACACTACCCATCATTGATGTCATCATGCAAGTGATGATGGTGAAATCCAACTTGAATTATGAAGCAAGAGCTTCACCTTCCGCTCCTCCTGAGGGCTTCTTGCCAGGATTCTTGTGCGGACACTTCGTGGCATAGTGTTCCAGCTCATGACAGTGAAAACATTTAATCTTCGACAAGTCCTTCTTCTTACCACTCTAACTAGAATATGATTTGGAATAGGATGACTTCCCTTTCCCTTTCTTCACCTTTCCAACTAAGGAACATTTCT
Organism: Pinus taeda; assembly: GCA_000404065.3. Taxonomy (NCBI): domain Eukaryota; kingdom Viridiplantae; phylum Streptophyta; class Pinopsida; order Pinales; family Pinaceae; genus Pinus; species Pinus taeda. The sequence continues at coordinate 8,425 of APFE031307992.1, read as the reverse complement.
CCTCGTCCTCATGATTGGATGAGGATGCATCTCTGGTGTTTTGTTAAATATCTTCTTACACCAAGTCGGACGACAACCGCTCCCACTCTAGTAGCTTCTCCCTCCCATTCACCGAATCATGGTTGTTGTGCCAACTCTTTGGAAGGCCCAGAAGTATTAGGATGACCAAATCATCTTCAACAATTGTAACACCAACACTCCCAAGCTCATCCCGACATTGGGTGAACTTGATCAAGTATTTTGGTATTGTGTCGCCCTTCTCCATCTTGATTTTTCTGATCTTGTCCTTCAGTGCCATCTTCCTATGGTCACTGCTATTCTGAACAAGTCTGTCAAGGCCTTTCAAATTGCATATGGAATCTCCTTCCCATGGAGGTTCGAGATAATATGATCTCGAACTCCTTCTAGTATGATCCTTTTGTAACAACCCTAGTTAAAAATTCATGTAAAAAAATATAAGACCAAGATCATGGGAAATGTATTCCAAGATGAATGGTGGGAAAATCATCCTAGTGGGTGTTCATTTTGGTTATTATGGCTAAGGAAATTGACAAAGGCTTTGGAAAGGCAAGTGACATTTTTGGCAAATTTATTTATGAAAATAATGGAAATTAGGAGAAAAGGAAGGTGAAAGTTCACAGGTTGCATGTGAGGAGGAAAAGGAAAATAATGGAAATTTAATAAAATAGAGGCCTCATTGATACAAAGGCTTATGAGGATCAGTGGGTAGGGTTGGTCAGTAGCTTTTTGTCAGTTTAGTTTTTGAGCTCTCATTCTATTCTCTCTCTCATACTCTTGGACACTTAGAGTTTTCTTGGATCACTCTTAGAGAGTGTGGTATATTTGGATTCTTGGACCAAGAAGGCAAAGGAAGAGCAGGAAATCACAAGAGGACATCAGGATTAGCAGCTATAATGGGTTTTTCTTGAAGGTACCAAGTTGCTTGTATGTTTTCCTCACTAGTTTTGGCATGCATGGCATATGCATGTGGTTTATTGGTCACGGTCTACCATTGGCATGGAGGATTTCCTAGATTGATAGTGGATTTTCCTAGCCTTTCCATTTCTGAGATAGCCATGGTATTGTGGGTTCATTTCTTTGTTTTTCTAGTTAGTTCTCGTGTTTCCTTTAGCTTGGGTTGAGTTACTAGTTCCTGGAAGCCTTAGTTGGACAAATTCTCTAGAAGTCCTGTAACAGCTTGGGTTGAAGCCTTGGTTGGATAAATGCTCTTGAAGCCCTTGGTGGGTTGAGTTACTAGTCCTAGAAGACCTAGTTGGAAAAATGCTCTAGAAGCCCAACGACAATTGTGGGTTGAGTTACTAGTCTTGGAAGCCTTGGTTGGAGCAAATGCTCTGGAGCCCTGGAAGGCTAGGATAGAGACCAATTTGGTGATGGTTTGTGATGTCCGACCGTGAGGTGGAATCACTGTTTGATGGGTTGAGGTGGTTTGACCTCTAAAGCCTTGGTTCAATTTTGATGGATTGTTCCATGAGATCCCACATTCATGCTTGAAATATGGCACAGGGGTGATTGACTGAAGAGAGATTTGGCTCAGCCATGTCTATGGTTGGGTGGTACGTGGAAGTCCCTGAGTGGTTGCATTTTTCTTGTGGCAATACAAGCTATTTCCTATGGTATTGATGGGTAAATATACTTATTTTTATGTGGCTTATATGGTCATTAACATCTCTAATGTTTATATGTTGGTTATGAATGAGTTTTGTAGTTGTCATGATGTTTGGCTCATATCATGTTTTTACTTGTAAATGAATGAATAATGTATCTATGGCCTAATATATGAAATTGAAGCTAATGTGTTGAGGCATCAATGCTTCTTAACGATTCTCAAATAAGTATGAGACCCATCATGCTTAGTTCTGTTGTTAAGACATGTAGCTTTCATGTTTGCGACATGTTTGACGAAATGCTCGTGATGGCTAGTAGGGGTACAATATAGTATTTGTTGATGTTTTGCAAATATATCTTTGTTCTAGTGTTAAATTTCATTCCAGAAGTTGTCATTGAGTTCTGGGCAATGACCTAGGCTCTCGACTTGAAAAAGTGGTACAAAACCTGGAGTTGTAGGCACAACATTAGGGAAAAAAGTCCCTAGAAGCTCCCTTGCCCTTGTTGTGGGAGCTTCTGGAGCCTCCCAGATGCACCCTTGTCCATGTCAAGGGAGAGTCCAGGGGTTTGATGCACTAAAACTTCATTTGTTCTCAGGGGTTGGTTACTTGAGTGGTTGGGATGGCTCCTGGGAGTTTTGTTGCTGATGTGGAAGGTATGTGTGGTGTGTTTCTGTCGATTCCCAATTCCACTTCCTTTATTGACACATAGGGAGTTGAATAATATCATAGTAACTTCTCGTCATATGTTTACCCCAGTGGGTCGGTTACTCAGGTAGATGTGGGAGGAGGGTGTTACACCTTCTCACCTTTGCTACATTCTTCTTCCACTCTACCAGGTTTTGTGCATCTGTAGCTGCTGGTTTTGGAACATTGCTATCAATGTATTTTGTCAGCCCATTGTCTTCCAACACTGCCTCCATCTCGTCCTTCCAAGGGATATAGTTCGAACTACCCTTAAGGTCATATTCGAGTCTCAATCCGTAGAATGACATCTTGCTGGCTCTCAAGAATAATACTACAAATTCGATTTCACCTGCAAAAGACAAACTCGTATTCTCCTCTTCTAGATTTATTTTTTGCTTTGATACCATGTAGAAATTCGTTGTAGATTCAAACTTCTAATTGTAATTTACTAAAACAATAGACTTGAATCTACTATATTCATCAACGAAAACAATTAAACGATTGTGAAATCACGAAGCATACAAGAGAAATAATTCAATCAACACACTACACAGTGATTTCCTAGGTGAAGCCACAGCTAAAAACCCATGCTATCTGTGTATTGCATTAGTAAAAAAAGTATGAGAAGATTACAATGCTTTTCTCAAGCCCGAGCAACCTCTGCATTATCTCTATTTGTCCCATTGCTTCCTTGACAAGCCTTAGTGAATACTTAACCAATTTATTGCTTGCCCAAGTCCCTGTTTCCTTCCATTGTTTCCTTGGGAATTAGCCCCCTATTAATTAGGGAAATCCCCATCCTGAATTGTGTAATCCCTATAGGCCTTCCTTTGCATGCATGCACCACCTGTACAATTCAGATGATTATACAACTGATAATACATTGTCCTTGAACTCTAATCTCAACTGGGTAACTCTCAGATCTGACATGCATGAGTTATTTAAGAGTGAATCATTAGTTAACTGGTTGACCACATGAAGCAACACCCCACTGTTAAACCTCCTACTAGTTCCTCCATTAGTTGGAACTAGTTTAACTAACTTTAACTTAGATAAACTAAATTAATTAATTACAACTCAAATAAACTCAACGAGGGTTCCCATAAAGTAGGATACACTTTACATGACTCAAGTTAGACCCTCAACTCAAATTAACTGAGCCAACTAAGTCAATTTAACTTAGTTAACTCATACAAGTTGTCTTGTGATTTGGAATTACAATTTTATTCCTAATTTAATTCAAGGACAAAATTAAATTAGAATTTTCTTGTTGCATTTCGCACATTGTCTATATGGACCTCATTGCAGGAACTGCCATTGTATCTTCCTAGATATTCTCTATACTAGTATCTGATCAGAAGCCCATCAATTTAAATTTGGATGAGAGAATAAATCTTGGCCCTCTTCCCTTATGTTACAACCTCCCATGGTTCACACACAAAGAAGCAAAGAAATTGATTGAATAGGTTTGGCACACAAGAATAGATGGTTCACCGAGCTTTATCTAGGAGACAAAATTAAAGCTTCTTAAATCCACTCACAAGAGTTTGGCAAAAAGGAGATATAGAGAACCAACACAGGAAAATAGTGGCATCCAAATGGAGTTGATAGAAGTTCAAAAAAGGTTGTAAAATGAGGAGGAGACAATAGAGCTCTACGAAAAAGAGAAGGAGTTTTATTGGAAGAAATATCGAATTAACAGAAAAGAAGAAGAGAATTGGAGAATCAAATCGAAAAGTTTATGGATTTGTTGATGATGCTAGATCCTACCAACATATAAGGGGGTCTCCCTGATATGAAGTCCCGATTAGACCTCACATAGTTTGGTGTAGGAGCCCTAATTGTAAATGTGGCATGACTATCATGTACTTAAATATTTGCCTTGGTTGTAGTCATTAGCATGAGAGAGAAATATTTTGGGTGCAATATATGGTGGATTAATGGACCAACATTTAGTTGTTGATCCGGGGATCCACGAACTTCGAGGCCCAACATTAGAAATGCCATAAAAGGACTTTGAGAACCTGCAAAACAAAACCCTAGACTACTCGCTACACCTTGAGTTCCTACACCTGTTTTAATCCTGCACTCAATAGCAATATTTAGAAATGAAACCATAAACACTCATAATGTAATCTACCAAAAATTGAAACCAAACCCTGGTTATTGGTAATTGAAATAGAAGTAAACCCTAACTAGAAATAATCAAAGAACAAACTCTAACCATTAATCAATCTGGAAAACATGAGCATTGGCCAAGAAAATGTAAAGATTGCCTTTTTAATTACATAACACAAACATGTAAATCTTGGACAATCCAAGTTCTATTAATACGAAATAGGATTCTCAACTCAAAATAAAACCTCTATTCGAGTTCCTATACTAAATCATTTTTCCTCTCAATTCCATGTGCAAGCAAGATAATCAAAATTACTCAACTTTATATATAAACAAGAAACTAAAAGCATCGTTTGAATCTATTCCTAGTGTTTATTAAGGCAATCCAAATGTATCGAGTAAATAAGCAATCATTGTGTACATAAACAAAGACAATACTTACTCTAATTTAATATTTCCTCACACTTCAACCAAAGATCTACCTTAATCAAACTTAAGGACTGGAAACTATGATAACGACTCTCATGCAAAAAAAATGTTGAAGGCAAAGTATTTTGTGGCTCTAAAGATGCAAATCCAACAAGTATTTATCCAGACAAGGCCACAAATTTATGACTTAAAAATATTAAATTCTTTCTTTATTAGCAACTAGTCTTGGACTGAATGTATATTATCATTACAAGTGCATGTTCTCACAGATATAGGTTGTTATTCAAATTACTAAATACACAGGTTTCATTAATTGAATCGATTTTAGTGATCAAATAACCATATAAATCCAAAGGAGCATACTCTGTTCTATATCAGTCAATCATGAACTAAATGATAATTTTGGCCTGCAACTATCTTAATAAAAACTTTAAAATCACTTTCCAGTTTTTAGGTAAATAGGATTATTAATATGACAAGATTCAAATTAAATACTTACAAATCAAATCCCGACACAAGTCAAATTAAACAAAGTCAATACAAGCAACAAAATTTCCAAGATTCATAGGTTGGATGTGTTTTATGTGGTGGCAGGAGATTTTAGAAGTTTGAAGTATCTTCACTCTTATATCAACGATACTTCAAAAATTATGGATCCAATTCACACTTTAATATATTTCTGTAGCCACACCTCATAAGACATCAAATCTATAATCAAACTAATTTATCATCAAAGTGATACTAGAACAATCATCTCTCGAGCTTAGAACAAAGTAATTTAGAGTTTAGAATTATACAATACTTTAAAAATTATGGATCCAATTCACAATTTAATATATTTCTATAGCCACACCTCATAAGACATCAAATCTATAATCAAACTATAAATTTATCATCAAAGTGATACTAGAAAAATCATCTCTTGAGCTTAGAACAAAGTAATTTAGAGTTTAGAATTATTTTATCTCCGTGATCCAATATATGTAATGGTTCATTGATTCACACAGTCAAATAAACAAAGTGATTAAAAATAATCTCACACTTATAATCCCAAGTTTCCAGATCCAAATACGAAGTGATCATAATTAAAGTGTTGAGTGAAGAAAACAAAGTTTAAGAAAATGACAAACACATATTTGTTAAGTTATGTAACCCACATAATTGATATGCCAAGATTGTAAATAAGATACACGTCAATACTAGATCTACAAACCCGTAAGAAATAAACAAACAGAGGGGTGTTGAGTTGGTCTAGTGGGCCCTACGAGTCCAACTTGCATCCTTGTTAACAAATTAAAGTTACAAAACTAAAATGATTATAAAATACACAAGAGGTAAAGAGAGGAACCTGGCATTAGAAGCCTTTCATTAAAATTATGTTAGCCTTTTACATCAACAACCATATACTCAAGATCCAAACCAATAAAATAAGGCTATAATAACATCCTCCTCTTTTAGCACAAGCCATGTATGGTCTTTTTATACAAGTTACATTACGAATTTAGGCTGTAACAACCCATTTTTTCAAATCTGTGCATGATTCAGAAATCTGGAAATTTGTGCATTTTTAACAAATATGCTCCAAAGAACCCTTCAAATCTCCTATACCATGATGATTTTTGGAAAACTACCTGAAATGTAATCAATTCCCTATACTGGGAGAAAAACTCATGTTCTGAAATTTTAAGATTCACCCTCATATGCATGCAAATCGAAGAGGAAGTTGGCAGTTTGAAAATTAGTGCGAATTTGGGGCCGAAGCATTAATTATTATCTAAAAATAAATATGTACAACATGGGTGAATTCTAACTCGTGTGGAAGCATGAAAACATCCTTATGAACATAAACCATGTCTCAGTTTCTCCCAGAAGTGCGTTAATAGGTCGAGCCCCAAATTAGTGCAAGAACATACCTGAATTTTGTTGCACATAGAAGTTGGGTGACCAATTGTTTGTTCCTAACTCCATATGTTTTCCTGATAACCTTGACATGCCAAAGATGTGCAAAGTGTTGAAGGCAACATGCACAATCTTTTCTTAGTGCGGGAATCCTCTAAAGTGCAGGATCATTATACAAAATTAAGGTTAAAAGGTCACGTTGTATACAGAGGAAGAGAACATCCATAAGTAATGGTGATATTATATAAATACTGTTAAATCACCGAAAACAAAGGAAAATTATTAATTTATCTCTTCATGCTTATGTTTAAGAGAATTAGTTCAATAATGTGCAAAATGATGGCAATAGCTATGAGAACTAAGTAAAATAATGAGGGAAAAAGATGTATTAAATATGACAATGGAGGTCTGACATCCCCACATGCCAATCATATTGAATGTCCTCATGCAAGCAAAACCTTTGACAATGACCAAAGCGAATCAAAACTAAAGGGATATGGTTTCACTATTAGAGCCATGTTGCATAGACCAAAATATTCTTAAACTGTAGGGCTAATTCAGTGAGAGAATGATGTGGGTAAGTGTCATGTGATGTCAACTTCCTTTGCATCAATAAGATAAGAAATACTTGTGACTAGAGGTTCAATGATGTCAAGACTGACCTTTATTATTTCCAAAAGAGTAACTGGTGTCAAGGCTACCAAAGGAATGCTAACAATGTTGTTACTACAGGGATAGTGTCATCATGAAATAACCAACCATCAAAATTTCCATAAGCATCTTAGGAGCAACCCTAATCAATAGTTCTTAACCTGAATATCCTCATTATAAATAAAAGTGACATAAGTTGAATGTCATGGCGTTAAAGATGGATGGAAATAGGGAAAAGGAATATGACAAAATGATACCTTCCCATGGTGATCATCTTACTGTTATCCAATAATATAGTTGAAGCTCCTCTTGTTCAATCAAAGTGTATCACCTGCACTAAGGGTCCCAAATCCATGAAAAACCAAATTATTCCAAAATACAGAACTCCAAAGCAAAATACCTGAAGGATCTTAGGGTCATTCTTTGAGAGATAGAAAGTTCATTTCCTAGCGTCAATTTTAATGACGCTTGCTTTAGAATGTGACCTAGGGTTTTTGTTTTAAGTATGCCATTTTGTGTTCTCCATGTCTTTTACCCAGCATAGCCTCGTTGCCAACAGGCCTGTTCAGTACCCCGACAGGTTTTCCTTGGTACCATACAAGCATAGCCCCACTGCCAGCGAGGCTATTCAACACCCCGACGGCTTTGATCTTACTTCCTGAAACTCCCTCTATCACTCGAAAGATTTAAAATAATGTACACTATTTATTGACAACTTTTGGAGTGCAAGGAAGGCGAGTGGTACAAGAGTATGTTAAATTTGCCAAGAACATAATTAATTATTTATTTAATTCATGGGCAACATCATGCACAATAACCTTAAATATCATTTATTCAATGCATAATAAACATCTTAGATAATGACTGAAAGATTACTTGAGTTAATCGTGCTAGGGTTTTTTTGAAAGTCCATTAGGGTATTGTAGGAGTGGTTTGTCATATGAGGATTTTCATCAATACATCCTAAGAGAAACTTAGAAAGATTTATTAGATAGCAGATTATTAAAGTAAGTAGG
>APFE031307986.1:0-14811 GCA_000404065.3 Pinus taeda | reverse complement strand
GTGACAGTGGGCTATTGCTCCATTGTTTCCACTTGACCTAGTAGTTGCTCTATAGGATCCCCTCTTAGGACCTGTTACCTCTTAAACTAGAAGGGGACCTAAAGGGCATCCCTAAAGGGAAAATGCTAGACTAAGAGCAACAAATGGAGACTTAGCCCACTATAACCTCAACTAAGGCTCCCTACTATTTACAGAGTTTCACCGATGGGAGGAGACCTGCTATGTTATGGATTCACCAATGAAGGATAAATCAATAAGTGGATGTGGAGTGACCCAAATGATCCCTTTCCAAAAGAGTTTGAAGGATAGAGCTTGCTTGCTTTCTAAGCAAGGTACAATGTCTTCTAGGAGAAGGATAGGAGGATTTGAGGTTTAGGTTTAGGGAATATGATTGTTAAAGAGTTTCCCAATCCCTAAAATCCTTATTGAAATTGGTATCTTCAATGGTTCTTGAAGTGTTGTCTTTTCAAAGCAATGGGACCACATGGGACCAAGTGGACCCAGCCTAGATTAGGAGGTAAGAGTTTAGCAACCAATGATGCTCTTAACCCAGATAAGGAGGGGGAAAGGATCAAAGAAAGAATATTCACTTAAAGGAGTTGAATAGACCCTATGAGTCACTAGCCTTGGGGATACTAGGGAAAAGTTTGATCTCAGAGCTAAGGCTTAGCTTTTCTCACAACTCCATCGTCAGAATGGCTTCAAAATTGGAGGAGGCCTTGAGGAAACACCAACACAGGAGATGCTAGGAGATCGAACTTTTTGGAGGGCTATTTTGTCGGGAAAATGATGCCCTAAGGGACCCAACTTGGCTAGACCTAGGAAAAAGTGAAAAGGAATTGATTTTAAGTGACCACCTCTTGGTAGATCAGTGCCTTAGTCTTGGGAGAATGGAATCTATGATAAATATGAATGAGGACCTTTGGTTCTTAGTCAAGGAGGCCTCAAGACTACTTCACTAGCCTTCTAGGTCAAAGAGAAGCAATCTTGCATCCTTTATACTTCGATGTGCAAAAGGTGATGGCTTATCAAGATGAATTCGTTGATAGAATTACTCCTAGGAGATTTCATGCAAAAGGTGATGGCTTATCAAGATGAATTCGTTGATAGAATTACTCCTAGGAGATTTCATACAAATTACATGGCCCATACATTCAGAGATGCTATATAGAGATAAAATTCCACAATTTAAGCAATAAATGCATGCAACAATTAGCCCTAAAAATGGTGAAAATCAGGATCCAATGTATATGCCAAAGTAAAATAAGAATAACATTAAAAGCATGTACTTGTAATAGAACATATCCAACCATCCACAATTTGACTATAGAGAAGCTCCAAGATAAGATAAACCAAATCCACACATCAAAATTCATCCATAAAGCTCCAATTCATCCTCCAAGAAAAAGTGCGAAATTCTCAAGAGAGAAAATAGATCCAATCCAAAGTGATGATGAGCAAATAAACTCATCTCACTTGTATTTATACACTAATGAGGAGTTCGAATTAGTCTCCTTGGCCTACATAAACCCCAAAAGTAAAATAATGTGCTAATAATCTAACTTTTGGTGACAAGCCCACCAAACTAGCTCACAAATGAAATAATAAGCCTCTTAAGAGGTTAGATGATGAATAATACATGTCGTAGGGCCCTCCAAGAGGCCTGATGAGGTCCATAAGTGCCATAATGAAGAATAGGACCATCAAAAGTGATGGATAAGGGGTTGCCCCCTTGTTCTCCAAATACTAAACTTGTGGTGCTCCCAGTGGGTGTGGGGGCACAATAATAACCTCATGGTCCTAGTTCAACTGCTAAGTGTATGGTACATCTTTGGGGCCGACTGGGCAAAGGTGAACTAGGTGCATCTTTCTCATCTAATAGGTGAATCTCGAGCATCTTTGAACATCCTCGGGGATCCATGGAGTACTGTCTATTGCTGTGGAGGCCCATAGCTCTCAACACACACCCTATATGTGCCAATGTATCCCTCTGGAGGATCAAGACCCTGTATAGGGAGACCAAACCCAAGATGGAGACCATCTGCAATCTTGCATAAGATCCAATGTTTCCCTTAGCGTTCCAATACAAGAAGTCATTAGAGAAATCGAGTAATTGAGCTTACCAACCATGGACCATAGGTGGGGACCTCATAATGGCCTGCCCTTCCATAATGGGCTTCGGGATGTGCCGATGTCTCCTAAACTCCAAATGGGGTTAACCAAGTATCCTATTAGGTGGTTTCTACTTCTAAAGGGGATAATATGTTTAAGGTACATCCTTCAAAAGGTGGTGGCATGTGACAGATAGGTGAATGAAGTAGGGGATGAGAAGGGGCATCCTTGGGCCACATACTGGGGTACAAGGGTAGCTAATAAAGGGGAAGCCCACACTTGGGTTTATAATGTATAGGAGGGAGCTAGCTGGTGGCTGTTAGTTGAGACCATCTTGGAGAAAAAAATTTCTCCTAGGGATATCACCCACAAAATGGTGGGTAACGGGACCCCTACTAGTTTGAGTGGTAACAAGCCCTATGGTTGTATGCTCTACTCTCTCCCCCAAGGTGTCAGTCGAAGCTATCAAAGGAATCTACAAGGGTGACTCTTGCGTCATGCTGGGTATATCTATGTGCTCCTCACAATCATGCGTGCCCTTAGCCACATCCTCAACCTCCTCCTTAAGCCCCTGATATCTAAAGCCATATTTCCACCAACAAAAGCACCTCCTAGTGTCACCCTCTAACTGTCCTATCCTGCCTGCTCCTTTTGAGGAGATTTGGTGCCTTGATTCTATCAACTTTCCCCACATGTAGATGGTTGCACCCCCACGACCTGTGCACCTCTAGTGTCTTTGCTGTAAGGATGAGGACGGATCTGGTCTGACACCTACCTCAACTGGGCCATCCTCTCATCGTTCTAGTGGATTCCACCCCAAAATTTTTGCGTGCTAAATCTTCCTTGAGCCATGGTTTTGTCTATGGTTTCACTCGTCATTGTGCGTACATGCCCAAATGTTCCATGATCTTCCTAGCTACCCCACAACTGGCCAAGATCATGCTCTAATACCCTTGTAATATTCTGAACGAAAAAATACCGTAGATAACAGAAGCAATGAACTAGCTACAACTACAAAATTTAGAAATGTACGACCATACACATTTGAACATGAAAATATGAACAAAAACTCGGAGTCATTGTATTAATTTTGATAAATATGAACCCAGGTATGACTACAATGCTCAAATGCTGGAAAGATCCCCCAGGAAGAACTGCGCATACCCACGAAGAACGACTAGCTGCTGCTGGAAGGAACCGCTCTGAAGAGTGCCCAAAATGAGCTAAAACTTTGATGGTGGCCTCCTCTCTAGATACTCGGCAAGACTTAGAAATATCTCATAGACACAAGTGGTGGAAATGGTCCCAGGGTGAACTGTGCCCTCCAACAATTTTTGTTGCTGGTTTCCAGATGGAACTAGGGATTTTTCCCTTAGAAGTGCTAAAAAAATTCTACAAAATTAATCCTAGCCTCATCTCACCAAACCCACAAGATCCCAAAAATGGTTTGGGCTAGATCCACAAGTCACTAGTGCCCCCCAAAATGGTGCGAGCTCTTCTCTCTATTAGACAACTTGCACTGCTAGAAGTAGCTCAACCAATACATGCCACAATCCTCACAGGAATGCCTCCTAAAATCCTGCAAATCTCCCCAGAAAAACAACTTCTATCCCCTGCCCCTATCTCTCCACAAATTCTTCTCCCTTCTTCCCTTGCGCAGGCTAAGCCAAAAACACCTGTGCAATGCTCAGAGTGAGAGAAATGGCTCCTCAAAATCCCTGCCTCACAACCCAACAAATTCACTACAAAATCTCCGGCTATGTTGGGAAAAACTCCTGCTAATCCTCCGAAACTCTAGCAATCTATACCTGATCTCAGTTGGAGGGGATTCAAACAACTTCTGCAGCGAAGGAAAATACTTGCCAGCTGGATATGATCTGCAATGTAGCTCCTTTAGATGTCCTGAGATAGACTTCTCTCTACTCTCCTAGGGTGACACTTGGAGTTCACCAAACGTAGAGGTGGAATTCCCGCTTGGGAATCCCTCGTGCTAAACAACATCGGTTGACTTGGCTAAACAACTCAAGGAAACTCGTGTTCAGAAGTTAAATTGTCAAAAGATGCAAATGAAGGCCTCTTCTCCTTATTTATAATTACTGACCTCCTTCTCTCCCTTGGTGGCCCCCACTCTTTCTCTCTCCTAATTCACACCCCCTCCTCTTTTCTCTCTCCTCCAAGAGTGTGAGTTCCATTCTTGGGCCGAATTTCTCTCTCCTGTGGGCCCCATGTTCCACTAGAGCTGCAATTCCCCTTTCTCCTCCTAAGCGCCAATGCCATAATTGCTTCCTCTTCCAAAAATCGTCTCTAATGCTGAAAACCAAAATTGGGGACATTACAATAAGGCAGAGATTTGAGTGAATGTGCACAAGATTTTCTGCCTTTGCGGATTGAAGTTTATTTTTCTTGATCCAAATGGATGAATCCATAAGTGCTCTAGTTTCCAAAGAATTGCAAACTTGTGAAAGAACTCTAGAGTCTAGATGCAAAGGTTTGTGACTCTGGATTTTGGGAACCATAATATTCCCATCCTGCAAGAGGTTGTAGAATCCCTTATCAACGAGTGCATTTACATCAAATGCACCACTCCCTGTGATGAATGAAGTAAATTGGTTCTTTAGCTCTGCAAGCTCCATGGAATCAGAGCAAACCTTTGAAATTGTTGTTGTAAACCATTGACCACCTCATTGTCTTTGTTTGGGGCTTGCCTCCTGCCTCGAGATGTAGCCAAGTATGCCTCATCATGATACTTTGGGTTTAAGGCATAGGATAAATCATGTAGTGGGGTATTGTATTTGTTCCATCTACTAATTATTATGTCTTTTATGGTGCCTCTATCTTTAGAAAGTTGTAACTAACTCCTTTATTCATTGTTGATCAAGTTCTTGGAGTTAGTTAGATGAGAGCTTCGTTGAGAGTTGTTTCTTAGAATATTTTATTGTATTCTACTAGAGGAGATTGTGGATCTCAACAATCTTTTTCTACTTTTAGTAAAAGGTTTGTTAGAGAAGGTTAATTTATGATTATTCCGATGAAGGATTAGTGGATCTTTGAAAACAATCTTATTTTATTGTATATGAGAGAGTTGAGCTTAAACCTATATAAAGGTTCGCTCTCTCCATTTGAAACTTGGGAGTTGATTAATGGGAAAAATTGTGAGCAAGCTAGATCCAAGCATTGGAATAAGGTAATTTATTTGTCTAAGTTATGTTTCATTGTATGTACAACTTTATTATGTGTGGTATTGTGTTCTAGGTGCACCATTGTAGATTTTTATTGCAGATTGTGATTGTAGAAGTTAATCTTGGAGCCATAGACAAGCTTCCTAGCTTTGTTGGAGAAGGTAAAATGCATTGTCTGAAGAAATTGGAAATATATATCCTAGGCATCTTTAGTGAGTAAAATCATAGTTCCTTTCTTTAAACAAGGCCATTCCTAGATGAATTTGGTCGTGGAGCTCCCTATAGTGAGTCCCTTCCCTATATAAATCTGTAATATTTGGCATCCAAATTAGGGCTGTTGTAGAGTGAGCTACCTTGGCTGCCTATAACCCGTAATCCTTCTTTTGAACTACCCTCTAAAGTTGCATGCATGACCTCCATTGTCCAAACAAATAAGGCATTGGTTTCCATCCATCACACCTAGAACCATAAAGAATCATATTCCATTTTCTTATTTGTTTTCTTTTATTAAGCTTTCCTTTACCCAATTCGATATTTCATGAAGTAAGCTTAGTAACTTATAGGGAATCCCCCCTTGGCTAGGATTCTGTTTTCTTTGGTCTAAAGTGCAGAAAAGAGCTGGTGTGGTGGTAGTACTAGTGGCCAACCTCTTAGTTATACAAGTCTTCACCTAGGTGTTTGGACTTTATACTTTTGGTGACAGATTTTGTGAGAACAGGTAGTTAGGTCAATGACTTGCCATTAACTGTTCATCCTCTAGAAACTCGAAGTGTAAGTTTGTTTGCGAGCATGTGGTTAGCTCTCTTCATGTTTTTTCTACCCTGTAGCATTGTGGTGTTATGAGGTATGCCATCAGCCCTTGGATAAGGGAGCCCGTATATTAAAGATGCCCAACCTTTAGAGCCTTTGGCATTTTCAGATTTTATCTTAGTAGCAATGCAGAGGAGGATACAATTTCGGTTATATATATCCATCCACTTTTTGCTTCGCTGTTTGTAAATATCAATGTTGCACTAATCGTTATCGGGATAATATCGGCGCAAGGAAAAAATCATAATAATCGGGAAAAAATCGGTAATAATCGGGAAAAAATCGTTTGGTACAAAAATATTCATTTTTTTTTCAATTTTTTTAATATCTAAACCATCTACAACATAAAATAAATACATTGACACATAAATATGATAAAAGAACTAATATATAAGATGTTTAATATCATTTCTAGTGCTAAAATCACACATAACAGTGAATCATGTCCTAAATAGTAAGACGTGACTCCTAAGTCCCAACTTAACCTCAAAATATCAACGAAAAATATAATAATGTATCTCATATCATGAGTCATAATGTCATATACAATGAAATGAACCAAATAACTAAAGTCTAATACTACTGATTTCCTTTTCCCCTTTAGATGTAGATGTCGGTGGAGTTGGCAGGCCGCTGTAGACTATGGAGTCTGCTGTGCTCTAGAAGCTGAATAACTAGGAGCTACAGGATTTAGACCACGTCTTCTACTTGTGACAGGGGTAGCTTGGGTCACCTCCTCCTCAAAATAAAAATAATAATTTTTTTCCACGATTTTTCTCAAAAAATCGCGATTTTTCGAAAAAATTGGGCAATTTTTTTTTTTTTATCTGAGTACTGGGCGCAATTTTATCTTTTTGTTGAAAATATCGCGACTATATGATAATATCGTGATTTTAACAACACTGGTAAATATTTTCCTGTAAATATAAGTTGTATTTCTTTTAAAAAGGAAGAAGATATGATGCTGACATAAATGTGGATACTTTTTTCCATGAGAAATATCTTTATATTCTATATGAGGAATATCCATGTTTCTTTCCTTGAGAGACAACTCAGACTCATCAACAAGGCTTGAAGCCATTACAACAAAATTGACCATTTCACTTGTAGGAATTGAATGTGGGTGGGAAGGATAATTTCTTTCAACCACCCAATTTAAACCCAATTGACTATAAATGCGGATACTTATCTACAACTTCAGATTAAAACTGCAATGCTTTTCTCTATGTGATTTCGGTTCAGAAATGGATGTGGATATGTGAAAGCTATGTATTACTGAAGGGCATCAAGAATCAGGCTTTGAGTTCATGAAAAGTTGAAAACAATAAATAAGTCATGGTATGCACATGTTTTTACCATTTTGTTTTTGGGCTTTTCACAGGATAGTTCAACACTCAGGGGTTTCTCCAGATTATGATCAGGAGTCAGCACAGCTTGCTGCTGGAAGACCTAATGTCAAAAATGTGACACTACTTTTGAGTGATTGGTGGGGATCTGGCATTGTCCATGCCAAAGTGTGGATCTCAGACAAAAAGGATATCTATATTGGTTCGGCAAACAATGATTGGAAATCTCTTACACAGGTACTATGCTATGCTGCTACCCTTGGTTGTGTCTATAAAATAGCTAGATGTCGATTGTTTCTCATTTGTCATGTCCTCTTGTAAAATTTCCTCATTTGATCAGAAATTCGCAGGTGCTTTGGCATAGAATGTCACTTCCCAGTTTATGATATTAGGAGTGTGTTGAATTTAATTGACTTAATGGGTAAATAGCTGAGATTTTCCCAAGTGGAGTAACTTTCTCAAATTGAAAATTTTAAAATTGAAGAATGAGAAATCTAGGGTGTTTATGTCGATTACACACACACACAGACACACATTTCCACGTTCTATATTGGTATTTGTTCAGTTTTCCTAGGAAATATGAAAATTGATTTCAGGTTTAGTGTTTTTCCTGTTTAGGGATTTTGTTTTCCATAGTGAATCATACTGCTTCTTGTTAGAAGAAACATCAAGGGGGTTAGAAAGAAAAGCCTACTAACCCCAACAACCCAATGTATTCGGAGGACACTTTTGCTTTTCTATTATGGGATTTCAATGCTTCTATTCACCTTGGAAGCATTTTCAATATCTTACCGAGGAGTTATCATTTCAAATACATTTCATGGTCAAGAAACCTCCTTTTCACAATCATTTTGATTGTGTAGGTGAATTGAGGTGTTCGATTTTCAGCTGTCAATTAATACCATATTTGAATTATCTTAATAAAAATATTTTAATAAGTAATATGCCTTTGACAATATTCTTTTTCTGATATTTTATCCACTAGCTCTGGCAGTTACAATAGACTTGCAAATAAGTTTGAGGTAGACATAGCGACTAGTATAGGAAAGTAGACATGAAAGTAGATGGGCAATGCTAGAAATACAGCTAGTAAATAAATTAAGGAATTGACTGGTGATGGTTTTGCTTTGCTTGTACACTTCTCGCACTTGAAAAATAAGAAAAATTCAAATTGAAATTTGTATTAATGTCCATTAAAGATCAAAATATGTCAAAGGGACTAGTGACAACAACGAAGAATAGTAGCCAAGTAAAAGAGATGGGTGCAAAAAGCACCCCTGCAAGACATGACATGAAATGAAAACAGAGTACCAGAATGTCATTGGCAGATTTATAGACACAATAAAGTAGACAGAAAATACACATAGATGACCGAAGGAGTAATTGCTTGATTACTTCATTATTTAGTGATGCTATGTGTAATATTACTACTTAGGAAATACAGTGGTAAACAAGGCAAAAATACACATGCAACACATAAAATCCAACATGCAGTAAGTGACCCATGAATTTAGCCAACAAATGCGCAGAACTGAGCCATTTTATTATATATATGCAAGTGGAAAGTACAAATCTGAATGGAGTGAGTGCACCTAGGCTTGCTAAAGCAAAATTGACAATCCCAGGTGAGAAGTATGCTGCCCAACTGCTAGGAGGTCCTTCCCCTTCTAATTCTGCACTGGCCCTGGAAATCTGCAACTACTAGCTGGAAGGAAGATGTTGTTTGGCCCCTCTAGAGTGCTACAAAAATTATGAGAAACTAGCCACAGTCTCTCCTCCACACGCTCAACAAAACCTAAAAATATCCTGCGAACCCTAGTGGAGATGATCCCGGAATAAACTGTGCCCTCCTCCAACAATTTCTGCTGCTGCTTGCTAAATGAAAATAGGAATTCTGCCCTCAGGAGTGCTCGAAAAATTCCGTTAAATTAATCTTGGCCTCTCCTCAATAAACCCAGAAAAACCCAGAAAGGGTTGGGTCTAGTTCTAACATTCCAAATTTACCTCCAATTAGAGTGAGCTCCTCCCCTTTGGGAAATTCATACCACCCATAAACCTGCTGCAATTGACCTCCAAAAATAGTTGATCAACCCCTCCAAGAATTATCCTTATGCCTCTTCGTAAATTTCAGCTCCAAACCCCTAGCCAATCCTCCCACAACTAAGTCTCTCCCCAAAGAACTGCGTAGTCCCAATGAGATTGCCCCTGCGTGTGCATTGGAAGAAGAATTTTGGCTTGAGGAGTAGCTACTGATTCAACCTACCAAACTCTCACAAAATGGCTGCAAAATACCAAAGTAATGTGTCCCTAAAAGCTCGGCGCCAACATGGTTCTGTAGCTCCCGCTCCCAAGGAGTGTGTATTTCCCTTCCGCATCTAGAATGCCCCAAGAACAATTCGATATCACATGTAGAGTTTTCCCAGGTCAGCTCACAAGTGTAGTTATGGGTCCCCTAGGGCGGCTCTCGGAGTCCATCGAAAGGAGTTGAGATTTCCCCTCGGAAACCTCGTGTGCTGAACAACACAATGTTGACTTGGCTCAACAGCGCAAGCAAATAGTAGTATAATTTTCAGATTGATAAAAGCTACCAAATGATGGCCCCTCCTCTTCTATTTATGCTTGTTGTCCTCTTCCTTTCCTCGTGGGGCACATTCTCCACTAGTACGCCTTCCTTCTCTCTCCACAAGTGTGTATTCCTTTTGTGTGTGGCCCCTAAAACCCACTAAGAATTCAATTTTCTCCCTCTCCTAAGTCAAAATACCCAAAATTGTTGCTAATTCCAAATTTGTCAAAAAGTATAGTATTTCCTAAGTGGCTTAGGAAAATTGGGGATATTACACTATATCTCAATACAAAGTAGGGTAAGGAGTGTGTTACACAACTCCCAAATATTCAATCATTTAATAGGTCAATATTTGTTAAAACTTGATTACATCACTTCATTAAAATCTAAGTCATTTATTATGACTTTATCACATGTTTAAAGTACGCCTATGTAATGTCCCATATGAATTAATTGCCTATGGTGTAGAAAATCCACGAAATTCTGATTTGCTAATATGAGCAATCTGAAATAAAATTTCTTCTCACATAAACACATAATTTCTCTACTAGATGCAGTGGAATAGGAATTGAATTAAAAGCATAGTCACATAATTCAAGAACACATAATTGTCTAGGGAACCCAACTAGGAAAACCATCTGCTTGTTTAAGAATCTTATTGAAGAAGAATGAGCAATAGATCTCTTACAAATAACCCTTGCTTCAATAGAGAATACAAACTGATCTCTCAATCTTGAACTAAGCGGAAACACTCCTTCCAAGACCTCTGATCTTCTCCTCGATTTCCTCCTAATTCCTTGTGCATAGGTTGCTCTTAAATTCTTGTGCAATTCCCAAGGAAATTCCTCTCTCCAATAATGTGGACAAGTTACTCTTGACACAACTTTCTCTCACAAGCTCCACACATAAACCTTTGCAACCTTCTTACAAACCCGTGAGCTCTATTGTCTTGTCTCACCAACTCGTGCTCACAAGACAATGATCAAATCTGTGCTTTTGTTCCTCCTTTTAACGCGATTCGAATGGCTAAGATTAGCAAGTTCTATGTTAGGTAAGTTGAATTGGTGGTTCACAAGTTAACAAAGACTCACTGCTAGTGTTAACTCATCCTTCCTCAAAATTAGGAGGCCAACTCAAACTCTTCATCCTGTTCCCAATATAAATTACACTAGAGGACAAACAACTCGACCTTCTATCTTAACACATTGTTTAATTGCTTCATAACTCGTAACTTTTAGGAACTATCCTAGATCTTAGGAATTTGTCTTAACTTATAGGAAACTCGAGCATGCCAAGGAGAAACTCGTTGTGGTTCCTTTTATTAAGTCACAAATCGTGGAACCCTTTATTGCTATTATTTTCAACATATGGAAGAACGAAATGGCCTATCCAACCCTTTAGGCTATAATCTTGATAAAGGGGGAAAACCCAATTTTCCCAATGTTGGGGCAACATTGTGAAAACGTTGGGTTGGTTGGGCCAAAAAACCCAAAACTAGGGGTGACTTTCACAACCCCTCACATTTGGGAGCTCATGAAGGGAATCTATAAATACAAGAGAGTTAGACTCATTTGGGCATCATTGGATTTGATAATTTGTCTCTGTTTTTCTTTGAGCCCGAGGCTCTGAGGATTTTAAGAGCTCCTTCTCTTCTTGACTAGTTTCGGTGGAGGTGATCCCACCCTACCTAGTCATCCTTCTTCTTGTTTTGGCACAAGTTATGGAAGCAATTTTAGTTTGAGGAAATTGAAGATTTTATTTGGTCTTGGCACAGGTTATTCTTGAGCAACTCAGGTCTGGTTTGAAGTAGTTTTAGGTGGTCAAACAAATTTTTTCTTGTGGCCTCTCTTAGAACAAAGGTCAACCGAAAGTATCTTTTAGTCACAAAACCCCCCTTGATTGGAAATCATGAAGTTCTTGTGAATTTTCTGGCTACCCAAAAGGTGCTATTAACCCAGTTAATTATTTCCTAATACTTCACGACAAATTAATTCTTCTGCTGGACGTAATGAATAATAACATAAACAACACCATTCACAGAATAAAATTTTTGGATCAAAATACATGAGAAACCAATCACACAATTGACACAAGTATTTTTGGACAATCGCCCCCAGAAAAATCCCAATGTGGGGAACCAGTTTTCAGATTTAAGGGTTTATATTAATATCTTTAGCAAAAACTACTATTGAGAAATTATGATTGCTTGCTTGACACTGGCTAAGCTCCAACAAAATTTTTATCTTCACTTCTGACTAAATTGAACTGAGAAATTTGACTCTCCCTCTGTAGATCAATTCAACCCTTTATGGCAATTCACACTGGTAAACTGGAAAACTCAAACACGAAAATTTGGCCTCCTTCTGCAGAAATAATTCGGCCTCTTTCTATCATCAGAAACTAGAAACCTCTGTGAAGAATAAACTTTGGCAGCGTTTCCTCAATCACTGCTACTGAAACCCTTCTGGTGTTTCTCTGAAAATTCACCCACTCAATGTGTCTCCAAAGCTGCTCATTGATTCCCTTTATAATCTCTCATTCACAAATGAATGGCCACGATTAGAAGTTTACTTGATCCAATCGATTGCTAAGATGGTCATAGAAACTTTCTACAAGCTTCTAGAGGTAAATTAATCTTATCCCAACTAATGTCTATTATTTATCTACTTTCCCTAAGTTTAGACTTAGGAAATATTTAAAAAATCTCTAATTGACTTAATTAAGATATTCTCCCTAGGTGAAACTTAGGAAAAACTACATGGGCTTAGAGATAATTAACTCCTCTATGTTCTTAGCCTCAATGACATCTCTCAAGACTAGAACACCTGTCTAAGCTACAATATTTAATCCTTCTTAGGAAGGTGTTCTCCACAACACCCAACTTATCCCTAAAGAAAACAAACTTTCCTTTACCCAAGGCCTTCGCCAGAATCTCTCCAATCTACTGATCTATGGGAACATACTGTAGTCAAATTGATCCACGTTGTACACAATCCCTGAAGAAATGGTATCTGATGTCGATGTGTTGTGTTTCGACCTATAATGAATTACTTGATTCTCAAATGGCTTGATGTAACTCTGATTATCATAGTGGATAATGGTCGACTCCATCCTCTGACTAAACAATGCCACTAGCAGCTTTTGAAGCCACATGGCCTCACATGTAGCCATGCTTGTTGCCATGTACTCTGCTTCTATAGAGCTTAATGCAATCAACTTCTGCTTCCTACTATACCAAGAGACAGCCCTTGATCTAATGCTAAAGCAATACCCTGAAATGCTTTTCTTGTCCACTCCATTACCTGCCCAGTCTGCATTAGTATATCCCATCAACCTGACACCATCACTCTGAGTATATCTCATCCCATACTCAACTATACCTCGTAGGTATTGCAACACATGCTTCATTGTTGTCCAATGCATCTATTTGGTTCCACCATGAACTAACGAAGAGTGTTGATCGCAAAGCAAATGTCCGGCCTTGTGTTGACCAGATACATGAGAGAGCCCACAAGTTGTCTATATAAGGTGGGGTCCACTGTTGGAAACACTGAGAGGGGGGTGAATCAGTATTTCTTAGGAATTAGCACTTTCTAATCTTTTTCAAAGCATTAGTTATTCTTCCGTTATTATTAATGTTCTTCTTCAACAATTATAAATTGTAATCAATAGTAGATAACACCATACAACAATGCAAGAACATAAAACAATAGACACAAATTTTTTTAGGTGGAAAACCCCCTCTGGGTCAAAAACCACCGAACGCTTCTCTAGTAATTGTCTTCTTCTCTCTTTAAAAGAAATATTAATTACATCAAAATTTCAGCTACAACTAGGGATGCATCAACCCCCTAATTCACAGGCCACAACCTGTAGGATGCTACTAAACCCTAACATCCTGTTGCAACCAGAAGGACGCCCCAACACCCTGTAGATCAGGCCACAACCTGATGAGTGTCCCAACACTCTGTTTACCAGTTGATATTGGAAAGGATGCTTTGATGCCTTGTAATACAAATCCCTAGGTTCACTGTTGTATGTCTATGTTCCTTAATCTATGGGTCAAGTCAATAATTCATGTCAAAGTTAAAGTGTCAATTCAATGTCAATATCTTATCTAGGTGTCAAAATCAATAGTAATGCAACATTGTTATATAGTGTCTTAGTCAAGTATAGTCAAAGTCAAGACACTTGCTAACTAAATGCACACTCACAGTTCCAATCAATGTGTCATTTGCTGTAGATCACCTTTTCATTGTATAGGGAATTACAATCTCATTACTGTCATCAAAAGAAATAGAGAATACAAACTCTAAGACAGTGGCACGAACTTGTTCTGTAACAACCCATCTAATTGACCCATTAATAAAAATGTTAAACTTTAGAATATATGAAGATATCTATATATATACATTAAACTTTATGATATATAGTTAGACTTTACAATTATAAAAATTAAAAGATATATATATATCATTAAATGATTATAACATATTTTGAAATGTTATAAGTATATATATAACATTAAATATTATAACATATATTTTAAAGTGATCATTTAATATTTAGAAAATATATTAATCAGCATAAAGACCATGGATATCGATCATATAAAATCTAAACTCATAAAGACCACCCTACCTACTGGAAATTAATTACAAGAAATATCGCAGAGGCTTCAATGCTGAGAGGCGGTGGCTGCAAGTGGGAGGGCGGCCACCGCCAGGCGAGGGGGATATATAGCAGAAGGCTGACCCGGGAGCAAGGGGGGCAGAGAGAAGGAAAGACTCATTAGCAGGAA
>APFE031307985.1:32734-58329 GCA_000404065.3 Pinus taeda | reverse complement strand
AAGTACGCAGGTACAGTGTGTTTGGAATGCGTACACGCAGGCAAGGTAGAGAGAACCTGCGTACCCAGAGATAAACATGTTTTTAAGTGACTTTCTCTCTTTTTGAAGTTTGACCTGAAGAGCAGAGGTATGAGGCTTTGACAAGGAGGATAATATGGCTAGTGATGGAGCCATATTAACTGCAGATAGTCATGGTGACAAATTTCAGTGTAACACTTCTTTCACAACCTAATTGAGCAAAATTACCTAGCCTTCGGAAAAGGTTTCAATACTCTTCTGTCCATAGATTTGAAAACGTAGAACTATCAAGTATTGAAATGCCTTCATGAGAGATTTGGTTTTGTAATTGTTATTGGGTGTTTGGAAGAACTTGGATGGTTCTTTCACCCATATTTTCCTGACATCCTTCGTGCTCAAGTAGTTGATGATTACATAGAAGTGAGAATCCATGTAAGATTCTAGTTGCAACAAATGATGCATAGAGTGAAAATCATGCTCCATAAAAGAAGCAAGCCTTCACCCACTAGCATTGTTGAGAGTCATGGTCTTTGTATCTATGTGTGACAGAATCTAGTTGACAATGTCTGCACATGAAAAGGCTGGAAACCTGCATGCAACCTTGTGTAATCCCAACCTTTGGACATTGATGTAAACCTGCTTGTCTTCAAGATCTTCTTTGAAACTACTTGCTATGTAAACATCTTTCACTTTGTTCCATGTAATGTCCGAGTCTTTTTCAATGAATAGTTGTGTCGGAGAAAATTGGCATAGTGTCAGGGACCCTCTCAACTATCTCACCGGTGTTTCTTTATATAGTGTCCTTTGAGGCGGATCTCTTGGGTGCCATGATGATAAAAATTGATGGAGAGAGATAACATCAAAAAGTTACAGCAACTATAGGAGAAAAATTCACTCTTGGAAAACATGAATTAGCTCAAGCAAGACAACCTACAAAACAAGATCAAGGCATCAACCACAATTTTGAGAGGTAGAACTGCACAATTCTTAGACTAAAGGGAAGAGGTTGAGCTTAGGAACTGCGCATTGCACAGTCTCAGTAGGCAAGGGAGAGGCTTGAGGCTTGACACTACACAATGGGTAGACTGAGGGAGACATTGGCATTATGCAATCTCAGTGTATAAGGGTGATACTTGAGCCCTAGAATTGCTCAATGTGTAGTTGGGAAAGCCAAAGACTACGCAATGTGTAGTCTTAGAGACCAATCACAAGGCTTGAGCCTTAGATCTGCAAAATGCGCAGTTGAAGATGGAAACCATTGGCCAAGTAAGGGTGGATCTGCACGAGAAGGAGATGGGAAAGTGGAAGATATAAGTGATAGTGCAAGAAAGAGTATAGATATTACTAAGGGTAAGATATATCAGTGTGAATCAAGTGAAAAAATCAACAAGCAAAAGGGAAAACAAATATGCACAGGGAGGATCCATAACGATGACCACTAATGGTAAGAAACAAGAAGCTCATGAGACACTTGTAAAAGGAGAATGACAAATTGAACCAACACTTGTACAATCTAACATAAGTTAAAATTCCAGCTACTATGTAAAGAAACAAGCCAAACAACACTCACAGAAGCGCAACGACAAAAAGCGACAGAAAAAGTGACAAAAGATGACATAAGCAAAACTCACCCGGAAAAGCACCACAAACTTTACCGAAGGCTACTTGATCTCCTTGGGAAGGCTAGAACTCCAAGATAGAATGTGAAAATGATCTCTAGGGGTGTCTATTATATAGATCTAGGCTATGCTAGGGTTTATGACGTGCATGCCTAAAATCGAGGAAAAAGCGACACTTGGTGGAAAGTCAAAAATAGAAACTTGTGCCACTCTTCGAGAAACTTATAATTGTCCACTCAATAATTTCTAGGGATTTTTTTTTTGGATTTTTATTTTTATTTTTCAAGAAACACCATTCACACTACCAAGAAGGATTGTGTAATTGCCAACCACAAGGGACTAGGCAATTCACCTCATAGTTTCTAAAGGGAGGAGAAGCTTTTACGCAATTAAAATCCTCAAGGCTAGTCTGCCTTCCAAGATTGCACAATTTATGAAGGGAAGACCGAAAATTCTACAAGGTCAAGGCAAGAGATGGCTTGTGTTCTAAAAGTATAAAGTCGAGATCAAAACAAGACATCACAAGCACTACATGGAATGGTAACTCTTTAACATAGCATGAATACTTGATAACAGTGAATGATGAGCTCCTATGGGAAAAAGGGAGGCTCCAAAATCAAAGCATGGACAAAATTTTGGAGGATAGTTGTAGCAACTATAACACATAGTTTTATCTTATCATATTTTCTAATTAATTTATATATCATTTATATTAAAAAAAATACATATTACATCTTAATCACATGTGATCTAAAGAATAACCTTATTATGCTCATAATATCATTTTAATATATATTGCCCCTGAGGTGTAGAGTTGTTGGAAATAGAGTGTATTATTAAGGCACTCATTGTGATATCATTGCTTCAAACCCTTGATTAGCATGTGTACCATGTGAGGGGCCATATTGGAATGTCTAGCAGTTATAGTGGTAGCGGTTGGAATTGACCATTTTGTAACACGAATATGTGTCACCCCAATTTT
Source organism: Pinus taeda (assembly GCA_000404065.3). Taxonomy (NCBI): domain Eukaryota; kingdom Viridiplantae; phylum Streptophyta; class Pinopsida; order Pinales; family Pinaceae; genus Pinus; species Pinus taeda. Next base: position 55,710 of record APFE031307985.1, on the reverse strand, counting down.
TTTTTTTTTTTTGTAATCTGAGTATGACCTTTTCTATTAACAAAAAAATAGTATTTACAGCAGCTTCAGGGTGGTCTCACCCAGCCCCGAAGGGAAACCGGGTCTCTTGACCATCCAAAATTTTTCACATCAAACCAAAAATAGGAATTAACCATCTTTTCAAACCATGTTTCATGTTCTGTTTTTGTTTCTATCCATACTATTACCTACATACTACTTCCTACATGTAAAAACAACAAAAGATTTCATGCCTACAGAAAAACAAAAGCGAGGTATCTCCCAAAAACAGCAAGAACATGCCTTTGATCACTGCTTTTCAGGTTCAGCTTGCTGGCCTTTTTCCTTTTTCACCACCACTCCACTTGCCACGAGCTGCTGCTGCAGATCCTCCAGTATTTTTTCTTGCAGGAGCATGGTGATGACTATGTCCTTCAATTCTTTTTTCACATTAGGGAGACTCTGAACCATCTCTGCCATCTCCATGGCTACCTGTTCTAAAGCTTTTGCTATAAGCCTCTTCATGACCCAATACAAATGGAGAGACTGTTTGTAGTGGGTCATTCTTCCTCTGGTATGGCCAGGATCAGGCATAGTGGCAACCCAATCTTCCATTTCTTCTTCTGATTGAGCCTGTATAGCTTCTTCTTCCCAATGCTCCATAATTCTCCTAATCTTGGGGTTTGAATTCTCCCTGTACTCCTGCTCAGCAATTCTTATTCGGTCTCCGATAGTTTGTCTTGTCCGCCTGGTATCATCTCTCGCCGCAGGTTTAGCTTCCGTCTCCTGGGGAGGGCTGCACTGACGCCCCCTCCAGCTTCTTCCCTCCACCACGTCCTTTCTCTGGCGTCCACCTCGGCCCCTTCGGCCTCGACCTCTTCTCCCTCTGCCGCGCAGGCCTCCCCTGCCCCTACCAACAAAGCGGCCCAAGCCTTCGTCTGCGTCCTCGCTCTCCTCGCCCGGTAATCTTTTCCAGCGATTTCTCCAGGCCTCCTCTTCCTGGTTTCCCTTTTGCTCCTCGTTTTCCTCTTCTGAAATCTCGACAAACTGAATATGCGGGTTCCCCTCAGCATCCACCTTCCGCTTGCCCTTCAAATCTGCAGGGATTTTACGTTGGTCCTCATGCCCCCCGCTGCGCAGCCATCTCCTCCCGCTCCCACTGCCTTCCCCTTCCATTATCCCCCTTCCACTGCAGTTTGCTCCTCTCGCCTTTCCTCACAGTAGCTTTCACAACACACCAGCGCTCAGGGTATCTGCATGCAGGTTTTGAGCGATCCTCACAGCGAATAACGCCACGCTTTCTTCCGGTCTTAACACCCCTCTTCTCGTCGATATCATTACCGAAGTAATGGTTGTAGATAATCCCAAGGCCCATCACATAATGATTCGACCTACTCACCGTCCTTCCGTCCCGTCCGATGCTCAGAGCACCTGCACCACTGAACCTAGGATCTGCATTCTCCCTCTGCCGGCCGCTCCACTTGCCTGTATCACTCATGCCTTGATCATTCGCGGCTAATCCTTTGATCGTGCGCCGCCAGAACGTCAAAGATCTCCATGCCAGCTCATCCAGCCCGATTGGGCGATGTGTCACCCCAATTGTTGATTCCACCAATTTACAAAAAAAAAAAAAATTATTATTAAATATATATATATATCCATGGAACATGATCATCTTTTAGAAGTTTATTATCATCATGTGGGCCTACTAGATAAATAATGTATTAGGCGTGTATTGTTATGTTCGTATTATTAATCCATATAAACTTTATAATTAAGTTAAGTTGGATTTTTCCCCTAGGGGTATAGATTAGTTGGCTATAGAGTGTGTTAGCATTCATTTTTGTATTTCCAAAGGTAATGGAGAAACTCATGAACATTGTGCATTTCTCACATCAAGAGATTTGAGAAGCCTTTGGGAATATTGTCACTGAAGGGATATCTCACTTCAAGTTTCATCAAGGTTGGGTGAAGTGCTATGATTTTATAGTCTGTGATTATACCTTGTATCAAGCAATTCCATCCAAAGTATAAGGTTAGTTTCTCTTGTGGAATCATAAATTTCTTTGAAGGTTTTAAGGTGTTTGGCTTATCGATTGTAAAGTTGTAAGGGTTAGTTCATACCCTACATTTAATGTTAGTCAATCATACATCAATTGGTAATGTTAACCCAATCACAACTTTGTTTTCCAAAGCTTTGCAAGCCTCCTTCAAGAAAACCCTGGAAAATCATTTTCCACTGCCTATAGGAGCACTGGAAAATCATTTTTCAACGCCTATAGGAATGTTAGAAAATGATGAAACCGAAATATTTATGCAAGTTTTAGTTTTGGAACCTTGGGAACACATTATTATTAAATTTAAAAGGGTGAATAAAGTGATGTTTGATAAATTACACATTAAAACTTTGGTTAAGGTAGATATTAAAGGCTCATGAAAGCGAATGTGTAAAGTGAATGGTTATATGATCATAAAGGGGGGTGTTTTCTTCCAATGAAGCCTTGAGGAGGTGGTAACTAATATTGAGATGGTGGAGCACATAAAAGTCAGTTTACAGTTGGTAGAACCCCGTAGAAGCATAGTAGAAGAATTACTAGAGCAATGGCAAGGCAGGACAAGTTGAGTTTGCTTGCTGAAGTAGCAGAAGCCATGGACAACTGAACAAGCCTGAAGATGTCTTTGCAGACAAGGCAACAATTTTGAAAACAAGGGAAGCTCACAATTTTTCAAGCCCTCATATATGGATGATACTCAAGTCAAGGGAAATTTTTTGGTGATTCTGAGGATGCCTGAGTAAGAGGCCAACGTAGTAATACGGGTGAGTTTTTTGAAGCTCTAGCCTTCAAAGGTGGAAGAAGTTTGATTAAGGGGCTGAAGTCATTTTGAAAATTCAATGCATATCAGGAAATGAAGGGATAAGTGCCTACAATCCAACAAGCAGTTTCCATATCCATGTTTTTAGTGATTTGCTCCATAATGTTTTCCAAATAAGCAGCATCCATCTCGAGATCAATTTTCACAGATATTTTCATTTCATGTCTAAATTCAGAGATGGAATATACAGTGATAAACTTTGTTTTGTAAATTTAATCATAAAAATGTTGTAATATTTTATGGTTTTTCTCCCGGATATCATGGATCTTAGAGTTCTGTACATTTTTCTATGTAATGTATAAAAAAGAAACACAGAGCGTTCGAAATTTTTTGGGAAAAACCTTGTGTATATTGTAGACTCTTCAAAATCAATATAGTTTTATCTCTACAGAAGTTTAAAAGGTTTCAGAGATTATTGTGTTACTGGTTTCTTGTATGTCCTCATTCTACGTGCTTGTTCTCCTTTTTGTTGCTCATATGTTCATATATTCAGTACTTGAATTTAGTTGTAATGAACTAGAATTCATGTTTGAATTATCGGACCCATAATATTCAAATTATTTAAGTGCTTTTTCCATCTAAAGCTTACAAAAATCACTATGTGGTGCTCTGTTCTTTTTTAGATCAATTTTCCATCATGATTTTTACAATTTGAACAACAAAACCAATACTTGTCTTGCCTCTATCATATTTGATCATAGTATTTGTAGTGTTGCAAACATTCATTTCATGAGTTGACTCCATGCCCAATGGTAATACTTCCATCTTCCCAACCAAACCTGTCACTATTTTTACAATAAGTGTGGTCATTGAGTATATTGTAGATTTGTTGCCATTGTGACCTAGGGTGACAAAATTGGTGAGAGATCCCTCTCTGGATTGGAAAAGTCAACCTCCAATCCTAAAGTGGTTTGAGGTTACCTCTGTGTTCCTTAGGGAGTTTCCTTCCACAGTTAAGGAGAACTCTTGAGTGATAACATAGTGTATTTTTAAGAAACTCCTAGTAATATCGTTGGTTCAAACTTCGCCTAACCCACGTATTGTGTCTAGGAGTGTGTGGTGACCAAACAGTGATAATAATTGAAATCAACCTTGTATCATACAAATATGAACTTAGTCTTATTATTAATTCATCTAAACACAAATAATAATAATAATTAATTAATTAATTTTTCATTACCATCTAAAACAAAAAATGGTAACGAAACTCGTAAAATTTATGAATGCTTAAACCCTGGTAGTAAGCGACAGTGTTGATGAATCCATTAGAATCTAAATGTAGGATCTTACCTTGATGTTCACCCATTTGAATGTAGTACTGGACACAAAATAATGACTACGTTCATTCTAGTTACTTGTATGAAACACACCCCAAAAATTTTAGAGAATTATGCAAATTAATGCATATTGTTAATGTGCACAATGAATATATCATGCTCAGAAGAGGGTTAGTGCAAAGTTTCTAATGTTAATTTTGTTGTTTTGGAAGTTTTCCTCAGACATGTATAATTCAGTACGTACAGATTTTGAAAAATATTCGAAACTTCCTATATTGATGGTGCTTTCATATTTGAGCCCTTGGAGCCAATTGAGTTCTCTTGAGCTGAGGTTCTCGTCCCAATTTCCTAAAATATCAATTGAATACAGAGCATCAAACATTAAAGCTTTTGTATTTGCAGCACAAAGAGGATTTGGCAGCAATTATTTCTAGCCAACCGAAGTTCTCCAACAAATATATTTTGGGAGGACATTGACTACTCCTTTGAGGATCTTTTTCCCTAATATGTTTATATTCAAAATCTAAGTACCAAGTCTAAAACATAGAGGTCTAGTGTTTAGGTATTTCCATGAAGATCTAGAGCTTGGACCAAGGTCACTCTCAAACATTTCTTCCATAGTTTCATTCCATAAACATATGAGGAATGCTCTCTTTTAAGCTTTGACGACACAAAGCAAAAGACATTAATAACGAGAAAAAGACATCTATCTTTGGAATTCCATCTTTGTGCCAAGAGTTCTTTCTTTAATTTTATTAATAAAAACAAAACACGTCTAGAGGGGACATATTTTTTATTTTTTCTTTAGAGGTGAGGATTTTCCCATTTAATAACGAGCAAAAGACATTTACCTTTGGAATTCCATCTTTGTGCCAAGAGTTCTTTCTTTTTTTATTAATAAAAACAAAATAACAAATTGAATTGAATTAATTGTTATTTTTATTACTTTTCAATTGAGTTAACATTATGTTTATTATCATTATTATTATTATTAATCTAAATCTTCATTATGGTCACTAGAACATCTCCCCCATATTAAGCGACAGAGAATGCACCAATATATATATATATATATATATATATATATATATATATAAGGGGGAGTTGAGGGGATCATGGGGCTGCAAGCCCTAGCCATCCCCACCCTTTGTTTCATGCCTTCCCCTGCTCGGTGTGACAACATCTTTTTTTTTCATTGGTGACACAGGTGGAGTGGTTTCATGGGTTTTCCTCCAAAGCTGTGCAGTGCGTGTTGGGACACTTTGCAGTTGTGATTTCTTTTCGGGACCAGACTGTTTGTGGTTTGCTCATTTCTCTCAATCTTCTTTTTTCTCCCACTGGTGCTACTCCCAAGGTTTTCGGCATGAAGGTCTGTCATGGGTTGCCTATGGCCCTATTTCCTTGGTATGCGGAGGTCTCTTCCTCTGTTGGTGCAGGGTTGTCATGCTTTGGGGTTGCCATTCTGGTCGGGTCTCTTGGCTATCATGGTGGTCGCATTTTTTCTATTGTGGGTAGGCTTTTAGGCCAGTTTTTTTGGTGGATTCTCCCGGCTTTGGTGTTGTCATGCCGCTAAATATTGTTGGGTGTTGTGGGGTAATATTTAGAGTGGCTCCCTTGCCCTCTTTGTTGTGGAGATGGGAGTTGAGGGGGTGGGGTCGAAGTGGCTCCCTTTCTACTTTGGCCCTGGTTTCGTGCCTCTTATCTCTTCTTCTATGGTTGATCTCACAGAGGTTGTGTTTCTTCCTCAGTTTCTTTGAGGTTTCCCGGGCTATGCGGGAGACTTATGCCTAGGTTTTGTTTAATGTGGTGGATCTCGTTACTATGGTGCCTTTTGCCACAGTTTATTTAGGGTTTTTTGGGCTATCTAGGCGGCATGTGCCTAGGTTTTGTTTTAAGCTAACTGCCAGTTTTCTATTGGATTGTAGGTTTTTGTTTGACCATGTGGCAGATATTTTTGCAAGCTTCGGCTTTGTTTCTATAATGCCCCTGGGCATCTGCAGAAATGTAATTTTGTCTATGAGTAAAATTACAGTTTTTTTTCTTTTGAAAAAAAATAATGATAATAAATTATATACATAATTGTTAAGTCCCTATACTACTAGTGTAACCCCTTATTGTTATTAGTACAACCCCCTTATTATATTTTTGTGCCCATGTAGTCCCCATATTGTTATTATTGTTCCCTGACATTATTATTGTTATGTTGGCTCTAATTATATTATGACCCCTTCGACTCCTATATATAGAAAGGAGGTCTTTTCATTTGTATCATCCAAGAATTGTTCATTTGTGTAATGTAAAGGAGGTTTCCCCCTCGAAGAGGCTGGATTCTAAGATGTGTATCTCTCTTTGCTATATTTTTGCGAGCTGATTTCATAACATTTGGTATCAGAGCTTTGGATTCTAGGGTTTTGCTGCTCCAAACAGGTCATCATGGAATTTTCGCATTAGTTTTTTTTTTCTACGTTGTTTTAGAAGCTAAAAAGAAACCCATTTGAGCCGAACTCTCGCTCAACCATGGGTTCGAATTTCAGATATTTTCTCGTTTTACTTTCAGATATATGATCTGAGGAAGGTAGGGTTTTTGCAGACTCTCGGATTACATTCCAAACAAGTGACAGTGGGAAAAGCATCATAACTTTCTCTTGGAGCATCAGATTGAAATTTCGTAAGTAGTTACAGAAAGAGGACGGATTGTAGTTTTTTGTGTATAAGTTTCAGATCCTAAGGTTGAAACATTGACACATGGAACTTCGTACAATTTCGCTCTACTAAAAAAGTGTATAATCAGGTCATCTTGGGAGATTGGGCATAACTCTTTATTGGAGAATCCAATTTCGATCAGACTGGTGGCATTGGAAATAGGATGCAAAAAGATATTGCAGGATACAATTTCAGAACTTGGAGATCTGAAATTACAGAGTTACAGTCGTTTCAAGATCGAGCTCCTAAAATCAAGAAAAGGCAATATGAGGAAGTTTGATGACAAGGATCTGGTAAATTGGATACTATAGATGGAGTAATATTTTGATCTACATGAGGTGCAACTATTACAAAAGGTACATATTGCATATTTATATTTAGTACCGAATCAATTTTTATGGTATGAAGGGCTTTTTTCTTGTAAACCACTTGTCACGTGATCAATTTTCACGGAGGAAATGATAGCACATTATGAGGATACAAAGAGAAACACCTTCTTTAGCCAATTGATAAATATCAAACAAAAGGGTTCAATGGCAGAGCACATTGAGGACTTTCAAAAAATGAATATAAGGGTAAATGATATTCCAGAGAAGCAAAGGATTGATGTCTTCATAGGGACTTTAAAGGATAGCATTCAACATGAGGTTCGTCTTCAAGAACCTGATTCATTGGAGAAGGCATTCAGGTTGGCAAGAAAAATTAAAAGCGAAATTATGGAAACAAGGAATCCCACCACTCACGACTATAATTATGGAAGTTTTTTTCCTAGCCTTCCACAACCTCCAAGTTTTACACCACAACAATTCGAAGAAAAAAGAGAAAAAGGGCCTTGTTACAATTGTGATAGCAAATACACTAAAGGTCATAAATGTGCTGAGAAGAAATTATTTTACATAGATTATGAAGAGGAGGAAGAAATGATCAAGAAACATCAAAAGAAGAGGATATACACCAAGAACCAACCCCAGAGAAAGAAGAAATGAATCCGACCATATCTTGTAAAGCATTGGCGAGAATTACTCCTCCTCAAACTCTCAAGGTAGAAGGACATACCAAGAAGAAAAAGGTTCAAGAAGTGACAGATCGCATCAAGAAAGAAGAAATGAATCCAACCATATCTTGTAATGCATTGGCCGAAATTACCACTCCTCAAACTATCAAGATAGAAGGACATATCAAGAAGAAAAATGTTCAAGAAGTGAAAGATCACATCAAGCATCAAGAAATGAATCTGACCATATCTTGTAATGCATTGGAAGAAATTGCCACTCCTCAAACTCTCAAGATAGAAGGACATATCAAGAAGAAAAATATTCGAGCAACGAAAGACCACATCAAGCATCAACAACAAGTTCCCAACTTTTAAAGGATAACGCCACTTTGGTGCATAATCGAATGAAACAACAGGAAGATCAACATTACAGTGAAAGAAGTTTGATGTAGGCAATTGGGTATTTTTATGGCTACATCTCAAGCAAGCTATTTATGAGAAGGAAATGTTGGAAATACTACATGCACTTAAGAAATGGAAACCTTGCCTAATGGGAAGACACTTCAAGGTAAAAATGGATCATGATAGTCTTAAATACTTCTTAGAACAAAGATTATCTTTAGAAGAACAGAAAAAATGGGTCACAAATATGTTGGGTTATGACTTTGAAATCATCTGCAAAAAAGGGAAGCAAAATGTTGTTGCAGATGCATTCTCAAGAAAGGATGAGGATGTGGAAACATTGTTGGGCATGGAATCCCCCTAAGGCATGTTTTGGGGCTTAAAGCCCAAATTTTTAATAAGTCCATTGTAAAGAGCCTGTGATTTGTGGGTGTGGAGCGCGAAGTCATAATAGAGTCACAGGGTTGTCTGCCTTTGTTTTTATAATGTAATGTTGGTTTGAAAGATCTACTAAATAGAGCGAGGCTCTAAGTGTAGGAGACATTAAAAAAACAATGAAGAAAGATGAGTCTAAGGAATCGATGAAGCAGTGAGTCAAAGTGTAAGTCATGTCTTTGGGTCAAAGAGTAGGAGAAGGCTCTACAGCTAAGTGCGCAGAGGCCTAGTAGTCCGTAGCTGAGTGCGGGGACCCCTTCAGCTGAGTGCACAGGGAAGTTCGAGTCTATAACCATTGGAAGCATTAATAAAGAGAAGTTTTATCATATTTCTGTGTATCTTTTCCTATCTTATGTATTATTGGGTATGAATTGCAAGTTTGCTATTTATTTACTGTGCGAACTCATATGAATGTGTTGAATAAGTAAATATAAGACATCTGTTTATGCGAAGATAACTAATTTTTATAAGAAGATAAGTAAGATCGCAGGTGTGACTTAGGGGAATAGTGCAAATCACTGATCCAACAGCGTGAAAGTCCCACAACCTTGAGTTAGGGTTGCACGAAGGTGAATATATTAGGGGGCGAAGGCCAAGGAATTGCGCGAAGGGACTCATAGTTGGACCAAACCAAACCCTTAGACATCTCAAGGGTGCAGAAACCTAGTTCCAACACCCCCCCATACTACTTCAGGTGAGACCTCAGTCCGCGCTCCGCAGATTGTTGCCGAAAGGGCCAGTAGTACAAGGATTTGTTTGGCTAATTAACTTCGAACTTGGGTCAGGCCCTAAAAAGCCAACAAATGGTTCCATTGTCAGGACCAAGATCTGCATAGATATGTTTGATGTCGTATCACTAGAATCCAACTAAGAAAGGAATTGAAGAGTGGTTGGATAGGAAGATTCACAAGTTCGCAGTGCAGGAGAACAGGGATCTGCAACTATCAAAAGAAGAGTGCTTGGACTGCTACCTGTACACAGAAATCCATGAAATTTTCTTCGCATCTTTCCCTACTGAGTTGTATGAGTGGATCGCAAAGCTAGCAGATAGCCAAGGAAGGTGCAAACTCGACAGACCTATTGTGTGGACTCCAGAATTGGTGCACATATTGGAAGCATCGGAGGATAAGATCGCGTGCACTGTTAATCACTGGCTTGATCGAAATATAGGAGGATTCATCATTGAGTTCGCGGTATATACTTCAGTCATCTATAGCGAGGCAGAACGACATTTCCTCAAAGGACCGCGAATGGGAGAATTTATAGAAACGAAGGAAGTGCAGAGCTAGAAACTAGCCCCTTGATTTCACCTCCGCGAGGGGACAAGGAAGAGCTCGCGAAGGTCTCACCAAGAAGTGCGATCAATTTGATAAGGCAGAGGATTTTGCGCATACCACTGCCACCCACAACACCGCCATTTTTCACCATCTTCATCCCTTCTTCGCCCATACCACCTTCGCTACCACCACGAGTCAATATGGAAAGCGCGATAAAGTTTTCAGTGTTCAAGGGAGTAGAGGATGAAGATCCGGACCAGTTTTGGTTTGTGATAAAAGTTGTATGGGAAGTGCAGGGAGTTATGGATGACAATATAAAGAAAGCAAAATTGGTCAACGCTCTGCAGGATCCGCGCTGACCTGGTACATAAAGAATTCCAGTGGCAATCTGAATGCAAGGATCACGGATATCCAAACTACGTTAAACAAATAATTTAGTAGGTTGAAGTCAAAGGTGCAGTCGATCATTGAGTTCAAGGAGATCACGATGCTACCAGGCGAGACCCTTTTGGAGTTGGATCAGAGACTGAAGTGCACAATTTGCTAAGCTAACATGACTTTGACGAATGGACAACACCGCGAATGGTTTGTATTATCACTAACACCGCATTTAAGGAACGCGTTCTCACAACAAAGGCTAACCACTCAGGCCGAGGCCTTGGTGATCACGATGAGACCGTATGGGACCCTGATACAGGATCCTAACCTGGGAGTTCAACAGATGCATGTGCAGTTGAAAAACTTGTGCCTTGAGATGTAGAGTCTGAAACAGGACAGGATAGCTTGCCCAGAGGTGTGCGACGAGGTATGGTGTGTTAAATTTAAGGGTCAAGGTCATGACAAGGACCATTGCCCAGTGTTTGCGAATTATCTCGCACGACACCTGCTTTGTGGTGTGTGATTTGTCAAATAAGGGGAAAGCATGCTACAAACAACTGCGATTTATTACAGAAGTACATGCAGAATTCACAAAAGTTATTCTGTAATTTCTGTAGGTCAGTAGGACATGATGAGCGCACCTGTAGAAGCTATGAAATAATGATGGATAGGACTCCCACCTACAGAGTTCATGCCGAAATGCGGCCCCTTGACCAAAACGTAGGGATGGCGTGAACCAGATTTCAGGGGCGGGTATGAGGTCGAGGTGGAGAAGGACCTAGAAGAGGTTGCAGATAGCTGATATGTTACAATTGCAAAGGGCCAGGACAGTATGCTCACAGTTGTACCAATCCGACGCGTCCATCATGCTTGTATTGTACATTATTTGATCATGAGACGGAGGATTGTCCCACATTAATACCGAGGCTGCGAGACAAGGGAGCGCTCCAACCTCCCTTGACTCAGAACCTGCAAATGATGAGGTATGAGCTGCGCGAGGATGACCCTAACGTGAACTTTGTGCTCCAAAGTGGAATCATGATAGGGGATGATAAAGGCAAGTAGCCTGAAGATAGTACTTGGGTTCGCAAGGCTCCGATGAAAGAACCAGAGTTTGATTTGGAGCGCGCTAAGGAAACCTTCATGGAAGCTAGGAAGAGCTTCGTCGATGCCTCCACTTCAAGAAGCAAAGATAGACCGGAGTTGGAAATGGACCCCTTGATTCTCACGACGTTCCTGGAAACATGCATGAAGTTGATATGTGACAGTAAGGTTGTAAAGGGACTGCAGGAACTCATAAATAGATGCATTGGGATCATGCCAGGAGAACCGTGAGTAGTCTGAAAGATCGGAAAGCACGCGATGAGGACCGGAAGAGAGATGAGATTGATCGTGCAGATTAGGGAATATGAGATGGACGAAGTGATTATGGATCTAGGATCAGACACAAACATTCTTCCGAAGCAGACATGGGATCGCATGGGGAGGCCTACGCTGCAATGGTATCCTACCCAACTGCGAATGGCGAACCAGCAAAAGATCATACCTATGGGAAGATTGCAGGGGATCACAGTGGATATTGAAGGAGTGAGCGCACTGGCATATGTTGAAGTAATATAGAATGTTGATGACAGCAATCCCTACCCCGCGCTATTAGGAATCGATTAGGCCACTGACATGAATGGGGTGATAAATCTGAAGAAGTGTAAGATGATTTTTGAGAAAAAGTCTCTGCGCGTAGTTGTTCCTTTGGACCCTGCAGAAGGATCATGCTACACGGAGCCAGTGCGTGATTATGCAAGCGATGACGACTTGGACTACATCTACAAGATAACCATGTGAGAGCAAGACTGGGTGAATCCCACTGCGGATGGATGAATATGGGAGCGGGAAGCTCCCGTAAATCAGATTTTGACGAGGAGATAGAGTGATGGCAGAGCCAGTTACACGAGGTAACCACGCTAAACTATAACATGATGACAAGATCATTGTGTTGTGTACCAACGGAGGTAAGGGATCTGCCTACGTATGATGAGTTAAGCGAGGTAGATGACTTCCTGAACAGATTTGAAAGAGAGGTGTCGGAACAACAACATTTCGAAGATTTGAAATGGGTATTGTGCGCTACGCCCACGAGGTGGTGGAGTACGCACCAAGGAATCTTTCACGACAAGCGTGAATGTGGGAGAATGATGCACATGTGGTTTGGGAAGCCTCGGATGCGATTAACATACAATATTTCCGGACGAAATGATCCACTCGCACACCTGTCTAGATGGATACAGGCATATGTTACAAAACCTGCGCGGATGCACACAGACTTCGCGTTAGGAGACACAGTTAGTAAGCACGTGTGGGCGAGGAAATTGCACTAATGACCCCTCCAGTTGAAACAGCGGAGTACGGAAAGAATGAATATGTAGAAGGTTATCCACATAGAAGCCTTTAATGAAGTATGTGAAGCACAAAACAAGGTATATGATGTGTAGCGAACTGATTGGGACCTATGCATATCAGCGGTTCTGTGGGGTTATAGAACCACATGTAAGAAATTGATGGCACCAACACCTCCGAGGTTGGAGTATGGAGCAAACGCTGTAATCCCCATAAAGTATAAAATGCCTAGTCCGCACTTAGCAGCATCGATAAATATGACGGCTCGCAACACATTGGAAGAAGGGATCGCACAGCTGAACAGAGCAGAATGCTTGGGACCTGAGGAAGAAATCTGATAGGGTGACCTTAGGCTCTAAGAACTTATGAAAGAAAGGATGCAGTTAAGGGAGAAAAGCGGTCTGGTGGAAGTGAAAGTCAAGAAGCTTGAGGACGAGATAAAGAAAGATTTTCTCGATAAGAAGACCAGGGTGATAAAGCAGGGTGTGTACGATCACGTTGGCGAATTTGGGGACTACCGCCGAGAGTTGACCATCCTGATGCCTTGGATTGGACCGCACATTACTAAATGGATCAACCATGGTGGCACGTTGTAGATGATAAAGTGTGTGACGCAGCCCGTAACAATAAAAGGTGGATGTGTTCCAGGAAAAGTGATGGATGACCAGTTGAAACCCTATACAGGTGGCTTGGCCACCTGACTAGCCATGGGAAGTATAGTCTTAGTGCTCCAAGCAGTTGAAAGGAGGCGCAGGACTATAAACTACTCTGCCCAGGAGCTACACGACGTTGGAGCTGCACACAGGAGCAAAGTGTCACAAGGTCCGCGACTGCGCAAGGGGGGCTACGCTGCCATGCGGATTGGCTGGAAAATGAACATTGGAATCACTATTCACGATGTGATGCTCGACTTGAGACCAAATGGAGCGGGTGGCAGGAATTTAAGACGCGCTTTATGGGCATGATTTGGGAAAATCTGTTAACAAGGGAGCATTAATGAACTGGATTTGGGGAGAGCAGTCGAAATCAAATTCAAAAGGTGTTATAAATTACAAAGGGTTACCCAGCAAACAACACTTATTCATTTGCGAATTGAGTTGTTGTATGCCCTGCGTATTCTGAGTCGAGACCTGGTTGCCCTATGCAGAGCTTGATTGAGCCCCCTGATTGAGCGATTGAGATATTTCTGGACCAGCAAGATGGCAGCATCAGAAGAAGCTAGGGAAATTGCAGAGATGACCGCCGAAGAGGCCATGTAGGCCCTAACCATAGAAGATGCCTCTGTAGGTGCTGGGATTGTGGCAGAAATCCCTAAATCGCCGCGCACACCGAGGCCAAAGAAAGACAAACAACCGATGATTCTGGTGCGTGTGTCCCCTCGAAACCCGCTCTGCACCAGATTAATGATGGAGGAGAGAGGGAAAGCGATTAACTTGGAAACCGATGAGGAGGAGGAAGACCTAGAGGACCTCATAATTGAAGAAGAAGAGGACGAGGGAATCGAGGAAGAAACCAAGCCTGTGCACCCTCCAACCAATTTGCCCACATATATCCCTCCGTGGAAGGGGAAGGCAAAAGTGCCCAAGGACCTCGACGAGAGAAAGAGCTCTCTCCAGACTTTGCTCCTCCTGGATGACATCATCTTTAAGGGCACGCACCTAGGACGGGTGTCGAGCTTGAAATTTGAAGATTGGGATCTCGATGACCACAAGAAATTCCCTCATCTAGAGACCATGCAGCTCATGAAGCCCAAGCAGAACACCGCGGCAGGGTTATCGAATTGGAGCCACGAAAGTGGTTACGTGGAGTGGAAAAGGAAGGGTCACTAAACCTACTTTAGGTGTTGCATTTCCACCGCACCCCAGTAGATATTCGTCATCAGGTAGCTGCTCTGCCTGGTGCATGGTGGGTGTTTGTAGCTAGAGGAGTCCATCCCCATCACAGACCACTTAATCCATCGCATTACCCGGCTCCCATGCAAAGGAGAGGACCTCGTAGACATCTCGGAGGGGAAGAGTAGCAATTTGGCCATCACGGAGGCCATGAAGAAGAAATACAAGTTGGAGAAGAAGACAACGGGCTACGCCATATCCAACATCAACAACAAAGTAGTTAAATTTGTGACCCAGATACTGGAAGGCAAGCTCATGCGTAAGTGTCGTGCGGATGAGGTGCCTGTGCCGGTGATTGCACTTGCTGAGTAGTGCGCGGAGGGGGTCCAATTTAACTGGTTCGAGTTCTTATGCAAAGAGTTCCTGGAAAATTGTTGCAATGCACAGGAACAAGGAAAAATGTTCCACTATGCATGGATTTTGATGTCCATAGTGCTAGTGGCAGGGGAATTACTGGAGGACAGCCAGTTCCCCACAATTGACAGGGATCTGTCAGAGGCCGCGAAGTACGCTTCACTATGGGCCACTAAGGACACGAACCGGATCTGCGACAACAAGATATTTTGGGTGTTCATGGAGATGAACATCAGAATGGGGATTAACTGTAAACCGCAGTTATCACCCACTGTCTACAATAGCCTGCAAAGTTTTGCAGAATTTAACGCGGACTTCCACAACATATATGTCAGAGCGTGCAAGTACTCGGCCAAGAAATGGAGTGAGATACCCTTCATAGTGACAAATGATGTGATTTTCGATGTATTGGAGACATGGCCTCCAGAGTGGCGTGCCCCATACATCGCGATGGTGGAGAAGTCTGCTACGCAGAAAAAGAAAGAGGAGGCCAGACTGTGCATGGCACAGTTGGCAGAAAAGAGAAAGAAAGAAGCAGTGGCAGCAAAAGCACAAGAGGCATGGGATGCTGCACAGGTAGCAACAGAACAGAAAAAGGTCACAGTAGCAACAGTACAAAAGGCAACAGAGAAGGCGCGAGAGGGCTAGAAGTTGCCTTCGCATGGGCAGGAGAAGGATATTGCAACAAAGGAAGAGGAGGGCGACACAAATCCACAAATAGCGTCAACACTATTGAAGCACCAACGCCCGAGCGAGCGGACGGGGCCACACAAAAAGTGAAAGCATCCAAGTTGTCGATCGACCCAATCACCCTTACTGAGGGTGATCTATATGACATAGGCAAGATGGTGTGCAACATCACCACCGAGGCTCTCCAGAACTTCGTGGAGGAGAATCAGATTGTGTTGGGGGCACTCCAAGCACAAATTTAGGAGTTGTAGGTGCGCACTCCTCAAGTGGGTACTCTTTCAACCAGCCTTGCAATAGGGACAGCTACAGCCGAGAAAATGCTACTCGCTTGGACAACCAATACAATAGTGTTTCCAGAAGGGGCACTAGTTACAACAAATGAGGCCGAAAGGCCTACGGTTAGTGCACTTAAAGGGATAGTGATCAACATGGTTGCGCTCCTGCAGGAGATGCTCTATGTTCTGCAGGATGGGATTATTGTAGAACTACGGGCTAGGGAGAGCCACAAGTTGCAAGTGTTGAGCGAGCAAAAGATCAACATGGAGTAGTTGAGCTTGCAGCACGATGAGGTTGTGTCGTAGAACAGACAGATGTCTAGGTACTAGAAGAAGCCTGCCAGATGGTCCTTGAGCTGGCCATCCTAGTAGAAGCACTAGCAGAGGCGCACATCCAAAGACTAGCAGCAGGGGTGCACAAGGCGCGAGAAGAAATGGCCAAGGTTCAGCTTGAGCTAAACCTTTAGATAGCCTAGTTTTGGTTGAAGGTGCAGCCGTCCACCCCTCCAGAAGTCAGAGAATAGCGCGCCAACGCTATTACATCATGGATGGAAGAGATCAGCAATGCAGTAAGGGACTACACTAGAATTTTGGAGGAGTCATTCAAGGTCCTCACCAATCTACAGGAGGACCCTAACATCTTGCGCTTAGAGATAGAGGCATGTGAGCTCTAGCAGCAGTATGATAGCATTAAAGGGACCGCGCAGATGATGGCCCTTACTCAAAGGCTTGCGTGAAAGCAACATGCCAAAGCGCTGAAAGAGAAAGTGGATGCAACACGACATAGAGAAGCAGTTTTGAAGGTGCATGTTTGGCTTGGGATCTACGAGGCCTTTATCATTACAACAACAATTAAAGGTAATCTCACGCAAATGAAGGGGACGCATGAATAGATCCAGGGAAGCAGTTCCGACACTGCGGTCTTGGAACAATGTGTATAGGAGATTCAACAGGCATCTGCTCAGTGCACTGCCAACCTTGCAGCTGTTCGAGCATAATTGGAGGGTCTCCACGTGAAGATCTCCACACCAACAGAGTGACTCGAGGGGGAGTCACGATTTTTATGGTGGGGGCCTATTGGGCATGGAATCCCCCCGAGGCATGTTTTGGGGCTTAAAACCCAAGTTTTGACTAAGTCCATTGTAAAGACTTCGCAATTAATGGGCGCAGAGTGCAAAGTCATAATAGTGTCACAGGGTTGTCCACCCTTGTTTTTGAAATGTAATGTCGGTTTGAAAGAGAGAGGCTCTGAGTGTAGGAGATACCAAAAAAAAACAATGAAGAAAGATGAGTCTAAGGAATCGATGAAGTAGTGAGTCAAAGTGTAAGTCATGTCTTTGGGTCAGAGAGTAGGAGAAGGCTCTACAGCTAAGTGCGTAGAGGCCTAGTAGTCCGCAGTTAAGTGTGTGGACCCCTGTGCAGGTCGAGTCTGTAACTGTTGGAAGCATTAATAAAGAGAAGTTTTACCATATTTCTGTGTATCTTTTCCTATCTTATGTATTATTGGGTATGAATTTCAAGTTTCTTGTTTATTTACTGTGCGAACTCATATGAATGTGTTGAATAAGTAAATATAAGACATCTGTTTATGTGAAGATAACTAAATGTTATAAGAAGATAAGTAAGATTGTGGGTGTGACTTAGGGGAATAGTGCAGATCGTTGCTCCAATAGCGCGAAAGTCCCACAGCCTTGGGTTAGGGATGTGCAAAGGTGAATATATTAGGGTGCAAAGGCCAGGGAAGTGCGCGAGTAACCTGCACGAAGGGACTCATAGTTGGACAAAACCAAACCCTCATACATCTCAAGGGTGCGAAAACCTAGTTCCATTGTAGAAATTTCACCATAGATTAAACTGATTATGCAATGTACTAAAGCAAAATACTTAATCTAGTTGTACAATCAAACTTGAAGCTTAATCGATTTTGAGCAAGATCAAATAGAACACATATAACAGATGAAGAAGAAATCAATCACACATGAAACACAGAAGAATACTTTGGGGAAAGCCTAAGCTAAAAACCTCACTATCTGTATTATCATACAAGTGGAAAAATCTTAGGATTACACAAATATTTAACTCACAAGATATCGAGCTCTCAGTACAATCCCTCACTGCTGCTCATAGACAAAATAGACAACATATATGCTTTCCTTCAGTCCTCCAAGCCTCCTATTTCCTTGCGCAGTTTCTCCTGGGTCCTCAAGCTACCACCTGTGTGTAATTACCTCACACACTGCTCACTAACCTCTAAACTAATTGCGTAATCCTCAAGGAAAGAATTCCTTCTTCATGCAAGATATATCCCCATGGGAATATTCCTGCAACTGATAGTACATTGTCCCATCTTTTGATCTCAACTGGGTCTCTGTCTGAACTGACATGCATGAGTTATTTATGAGAGAATATTCAGTTATCTGAAGTACACTAGTTGCATGCATGCATGCATTAACTAACTGAACTCACAATTAGTTCCACAAACTGTTGGAACTAATCTAACTAGACTTAACTCAATTAACTAATCTAATTAATTACAACTCAAAGTACAACTCATCCTGATCTCCTTAATTAAGGGATAACTTCCTCAACAAAGGGATAATTGTTGCATGTCTTCACATAGACTTCATGTTTGATATTCTCTAACTAATTAACTCAAGATGAATTAATTAATTATTTTAGAAACAGCTGCTGAGCTCAAATTCAAATTTTAATTCTCAATTTTAATTTAGGGACTAATTAAAATTGGAATGTATCCCGAAATGCTATCTATAGCAATGTTATTTTTAGCATTTCTTGTTGCTATTTTCAACACTCCCTCTCAACAAGAAAGGGATTATCTGTCACCCTGATCTTGTCTCTTTGGAACTCGAATTTTCATTTTGACAATGCCTTAGTCAAAATTTCTACATCCTGCTCCTCAGTCAAAACATACTGCAACAACATGATCCTCTTCACTACACAGTCTCGAAGATGATAATACTAAATATCGATGTGCTTGGACCTGTCATGAAATACTAGATTCTCGGAGAGTTTGATACAAATTTGATTATCGCAATAGATCACAGTTGGATCCATCCTCTAATCAAACAACCCAACTAGAATTTTCTGCATCCAAATAGCCTCACATGCTGCCTAGCTTTCAGCCATGTATTCAGCCTCTACTGAGCTAAGTGCAACTGACTTTTGTTTCTTGCTATACCATGATATTGCTGCTGAACCAAGGTTGAAAACTCCTCCTGAAGTGCACTTCCGATCTGATGGACTCCCTACCCAATCTGCATCTGTGAAGCCCTGAAGCTTCACTTCCTCTATCCATCTGTACCATAATCCATACTGAGATGTGCCTCTGAGGTATCTCATCACATGCTTAGCTGCCTTCCAAAACAACTTGGTAGGCTGAACCATAGCTTGAATCAGCTGGTTCACCGTAAAGCACAAATCTAGTTGTGTGTTCACTAAATACATCAATGAACCCATAAGTTGCCGATACATAGTAGTAGCATCCTCCTTCCTCCAGTTACCTGCTAGAGGAGTCTGCATGGGCTTGCACTTCTCCATGTGGAATCTCCTGAGTATGTCATTGGCATACTTGCCTTGAGACACAAACACTTCCCCATCTTTCTACGAAACTTCCATGCCTAGAAAGAAGTGCATGAGACCCATGTATTTCATCTCGAACTCTCTTGCAAGGTCCTTATTGCAAGACATGATCAATTGATCATCACCTATCAATATCAGATCATCTACATAAAGAACAACGATCAACTACTTACCTTCCACCATGATGTGGTATAAGTTCGCATCTACTTCACTCCTTGTGAAGCCCAACCTGGTGAAGTAGTTGTCGATCCCGGTGTACCAAGCACGAGGTGCTTGCTTCAGCCCATACAAAGCTCTCTTGAGTCGGCACACATGCGACTCACGATCAAAGGTCTCAAATCCTTTCGGCTGCTCTATGTACACCTCTTCCTCAATATTGCTATTGAGGAATGCAGTCTTCACATCCATCTGATGGATCTTCCAACCCATCTGTGTTGATAGTGCTAACATCAATCTGAAAGATGAGTACCTTGCTACAGGAGCAAAAGTCTCATCATAGTCGATCCCCTCGACCTGTGAGAAACCATTGGCAATAAACCTTGCCTTATGTTTCTCCACACTACCATCAGCTGCTTGCTTTACCTTGTAAAGCCAACAAGAACTCACCACTAACTTGTTCTTCGGTCTTAGAACAACATCCCAAATATTGTTCTAAACTATGGAGTCATACTCGTCCACCATAGCATCAACCCAGACTGGTTGTTGCACTGCTTCCTCGAAGGTAGATGGTTCAGTCTCTATACATTCCCCAACTAGGGCCATGTAACTAGTGTACCGCTCAGGTGACCTCCTCTATCTTCATTGAGAAGATGGCTCTCCCACATTCCCTCTCGCATCCATCAACAATCTGTTAGCTTCCCTTGAGCGTTTTCACCCATCTCTGGAAGACTTTACGTGAGTGGATGTCTCCACTCCTGGATCCTCTACATGCGGCTGCTCCGCATCAGTCTGAGGCTCCTCCTCCTTAGAAACCAAAAGTTCCTCCTCTACATGCAACTTGAGCTCCCTTTCAAGGGAAACTCGCATGGCCTCTAGCTCATCGAACTTAAGATCTCTCCAAACCACTATCCTCTCACTGGTAGGCAAATACACCCGATAGTTGTGGGGAGTATCAATGTACCCCACAAGTATCCCCAACTCTGCTGTTGGCTCTAGTTCCTTCTAGGCATCCTTGGTCACATGGCAATAAATCGATGAGCCAAAGATCCTAAAGTGACCCACATTTAGTCTCTTCCCGGAGAAAGCCTCCTCTAATGTCTTCATCCCAAGTATGCAATGCGGGTTTCTATTCTACAAGTATACCGTTGTATTGCATTCCTTGGCCCACAAATGAAGTGGTAGGCCTTGGTCATGCAGCATCACCCAAGCTGCTCCCACAATCATTTTGTTCTTCCTCCCGGCCACCCCATTCTATTGTGGGTTATGGGTGCTGTCAACTCCCATTTAATTCCTTCTGCTGCATAGAAGTCCTTAAACTCTTGAGAGACATACTCTCCACCATTGTCGCTTCACAAGGCCCTGATATTCTTTCCAGATTCTTTCTCAACCAAGGCTTTGAACTCACAAAACCTTGAGAAGGTTTGATCCTTCTTCTGCGTGAAATAAATCCAGCATCTATGAGAAAAATCACATAGTACCTTTGTTTAGCAGTGGAGGCTATCGAGAATGGTCCACACACATCTCTATGAACTCGCTCCAAGATTGCTTCAGCTCGACTATCTCAATCATGAAAGTAAAATTTTGCATATTTACCCAAGGTACAACCTTTGCATGTGTCCACTTGCTCAAGTTTACCCTTGGGAAGTCCGGTAGAAATCTGTTGCGTGATCTTCAACGCCCCATGGTGCAAGTGGCCAATATTCTATGCCATAGCTCGCCAATATCTTGGCCTTGCACCAACTCTGCTTTGGAACTCAATGCAGCACAATCATCTACCTCCAGCTTGTAGAGATTCTTTACTCAAATCCCAATCCTCTTGGTCTGACCCGTGGCGATGTGTCTCAGGAATGCCTTTCCTTTACTGAAGACTACATCATAGCCTTTGTCTTCCAACATTGTGATCGATACCAAATTCTTCTTTAGTCTAGGCACATACTTTACATCAGTCAGGGTGAGAGGAGCTCCATGCTCCCTCTAAAACACAATCGTGCCTTCACCTAAAACACGGTACTTTCCATCATCGCCCATCTCTATGCACATCTGTAGGTCCTTCTCCTCCAAGGTACTGAATAAACTCTTGTCATCGGTGATGTGGAATGAGGCTCCACTGTCCAGGTACCAAACACAACCCACCATCGATGAAACCATGCATGTGATGAGGTTAAAATCCAATTCGAACTGTGAGGCTAGTGACTCACCATATGATCCTGTTGAGCTGGTAAATCCCCTCTGCGGACAGAGGCGATCCCACTAGCCCGACACGGGTCTAGCAACAATCACACATGCTACACGCAGGTTCCTAATTGCATGATTTAAAGATCGATCAGAACGATCTACCTGGAATCCAACGCTATTTGTTGTTGAAGAAACGCCGCTCCCGTCCTTTAGCTTTGGCTGGTCACTATCCTTACACTCCACGTATGGACACCTGCACAAACAAAGAACAATCCAACACAAGCGTAAAATCCTTTTCATGCAATTATATATCAGTCAAGCAGGATATAACTCAAATATCATCAGAAGAATATGTGAGTGGAACCATAATGATAGTCGTTCATTATTCAATAAAAGAAGAGAAGGATTACAACCAAAGAGGCCTGACGTTGAAATCTCCTCCGTCTGGGTCAACAGCTAAACATGCCTTGCAAAGTGACTTCCTCTCTCAATATTTCGGCAGCATAACTCCTCTATGGCTCTCAATTCTTACTATCAATCCAGCATAATCTTAGCTCTCACCAAAAAACTAGTTGATTCAATGCAGGGTGACAGTCATTTATAGATGGAGGGGGAGGAAGTATTCATTGTATCTGGACACCTACTGAATATTTGGCATTGTCCCAGAATAGCCTTTGAACTGGGTTGTCATGGATGAAAAAGACGACACTCGATCACTTCCATGGGATTTTTCCCCAGAGAACTGCATGAGCAATGGAGGAAAAAACACTTCAGTGCGCGCTAGACAAAAAATCGTGACCAAATTTGGGTGGCGCGGGCTTTTTTCTGTGACAGAGCGTCCATGGGCGCGCCCTCTTTGGAGGAACTGAGCCATTGGCGCGGGTTAGACACTGTGGACCCGCACTAATGGAAAAAGGGCATTTTTTAGGGCTAATCTTCAAAAGGTGTCTTCAGGGATTTTGAAGTTCATACTTAGGAGAATCCAATGCAAGTGTTTTTTAAGTTGTGTCACTGGTCACATGTCCATAAATGTGTCCCCCAATGTGCGAAAGCAGGGGTAACAAGGACGGTGACCAACAGTGACAAATTACTGCATAACA
>APFE031307985.1:0-22914 GCA_000404065.3 Pinus taeda | reverse complement strand
TTAACTCAGTTAACTGAGCTAACTAATTACAACTCATCCTGATCTCCTTAATTAAGGGATAACTTCCTCAATCAAAGGGATAACTGTTGCATGTCTTCACATAGACTTCATGTTTGATATTCTCTAACTAATTAACTCAAGATGAATTTATTAACTATTTTACAAACAACTGTTGAGCTCAAATTCGAATTTTAATTATCAATTTTACTTTAGGAACTAATTAAAATTGGAATGTATCCCGAAATGATATCTATAGCAATGCTATTTTTAGCTTTTCTTGTTGTTATTTTCAACACCCAACACCCCCCATACTACTTTGGGTGATACCTCAGTCCGCGCCCTACGGACTGTTGCTAAAAGGGCCAATAGTATAGGGATTTGTTTGGCTAATTAACTCTGAACCTAGCTCAGGCCCCAACAAGGCAATAAGCATTGTTTTGTGCTATTTCTATTATCCAACCAAATTGGATAAACGAAGCAAGGGATGAATGGAAGATGGACGAAGAAGTGTGGCCACTCATTCAAAAGTTACAGAAGATCCCAATTCAAACAATATTGCCAGAACTTGATGAGGAAAGAAAAATCATATTGGAACCTGGAGCAGTCACAGAAACAAGAACCTGACAGCTACAAAAGCAATCAATTGCAGAGTATCTCATCAAGTGGAAGAACTTACCCGCTGAAGGTTCCAGATGGGAGGACAAGAATTTTATGCAAAAGCATCCAGAACTACTCAATCATTGAGGACAACACTTTTTGAAGGAGAGGGGCATGTTACGTCCCTATACTACTAGTATAACCCCTTATTTTTATTAGTACAACTCCCTTACTATATTGTTGTGCCCGTGTAGTCCCCATATTGTTATTATTGTGCCCATAAAAGCCTACTATTGTTATTATTGTGCCCTTACATTATTATAATTATGTGGGCTCTGATTATATTGTGACCCCTTAGACTGCTATATAGAAAGGAGGTCTTGCCATTTGTATCATCCAAGAATTGTTCATTTGTGTAATGTAAAGGAGGTTTCCCCCTCGAAGAGGCTGAATTCAAAGGCATTTATCTCTCTTTTCTATCTTTTTGTGAGCTGGTTTCATAACAATAATTAAAATGTTTTAACCACAAGAAATTTATATATATGAAAAAAGCACATAATTGGTATATAACCAAGATAAATTTATGTATATGAAAACAACAGATTATTAAATTTCCTATGGTTAAAACATTTTAATGATGTATTGATTTCATATATATAAATTTATTGTGGTTAAAACATTTCAATGGTGTGTTTGTTGTGTGTATGTCTATTCGTTGAGAAAAATGTTGTCATTCTCCCCACCCAAGTGTAATTCCTGCATGTGACACAATGAGCTCATAATAAGTATTTCTTGTAATGGATTCGAACCTTTTCCTCTGAGTAGTCACTTGAGGATTGAAACTTGTATTTTTTTCACATGGAATAAAAGTCGTTTCATATTATATATATATATATATATATATATATTTCCTTAAAAATATTCAATTCGATTTGTGTCGATATATATATTTTGTAGTTAAAACATTTTCAAAGTATGTTGGTGATATATATATGTGTGTGTGTCTGTGTCTGTGTCTGTGCAATATATATATATATATATATAATATATATATATATCATATATTATAATAGTATATATATGCACAGACACAGACACACAACACACACACATATATATAATCCCAATGGTGTATTGAAATGTTTTAACCACAAGAGATTTATATTATTTTCTCCTTATAAGAATATATTTTTATTGCATTGAGGGAATACACATTGTTTTGTTAGTTTGGGACTAATTAGATGAGGTTCAAAGCTATTACAACAATATATTCAATAAGTGCTCAATATGTCACTTTTAACCATACAAAATTTAATGGTGTGTCGATTACATGTAACCCACACACATTAATTTTATGATTAAAACATTGCGTGCATGTGTACACCATGTGTCAATTCTATGTTGAGTAGGGAGAATTACATATCTTTATCATACTAAGGAATACACCATTGAAATGTTTTAACCACTAATGTAATTCATCTTAATTCCTAATCTATCTTTTGCTAAGATGAATCAAGTCCCTTTAAGCATAAGCTTTTTTAGATTTTGAAAACTTTAGGAAATGTCTACAATCATGGGGAATTTTATCCTTCACAGCACATGATAAATATGAAATTAAGATGTGTATTTTCAAATAGGGAAGTAAAATTAAAGAAGGTTATTCAGTAGGATCGTTGCACTTTATGCACATATTTACAAGTAATTTAGTTTTCTCAATTTAATATCCTTTATGCATAATAAGATGGGAGTATTCATTGACCTTTAAAAATAATAATATTTTTTGCCATAATTATTAGAGAGTATTTATTGTAAGGAAATATTCATATAACATGAAAGTGTAGAGTCCTCGATGGGGGTGTTAATGCTAGAAATCAATAAAGTTCGCAACCTCCTTGGTAGGTGAGTCCCTCTATAGTTGTCTCGAGGTAGTTATGGAGAGGCGTCAATTTGGAGAAAGGCGTTGGAATGTGTACAATTGTATTAATGGTTATAAATTCCCGCTTATGGCTCCGAGGTGGTCGAAGTATGTATGTTGCGAGAAGGGTGGTGAGGCTCCCACCCTTACATTGCTTCTCGTTGAGTTGGTGTGTTTGACATTTGTGCTGCTTGAGGGTATAGAGGATGGTTTTTAGAGGTTGGAGTCCTCTTTTGGAAGGCAGAGTGAGGTCTTAATATTCTCGGTGTGTTAAGTTGGTGACTCCTTTTGGCATGAACGTATGTGGGTTCTACTAGTGGAACATTATGTTCTCTTGTGGCATAACCTTCTAGTGGCTTGCCCCTTTGGATGCACAATTGGTGGACGGGTTGATGTTTTCGTCTTGAGCACATAACTGATATGGTTCGTAGTGATCATCATCTGTATAGTTTTTAGTCTTGAATTTCGATGTAATCTTGTATTTATGGGTCACCAATTTTGATTTAGTCTTTGTGGCTATTACAGTGGTTTATCTGTTCATGGCTTGATGTATTATGTAGAAAATAGTCATGGTTGTAGCTGATGCTTCTCGATGTAAAGACAATGTTTTTCTTATTTGATTAATAGAATTTTGCAGTAGCAGCTTACAAAAAAAAAGCATGAAAGTGTAGAGATTTGAGTTGTGAATTAAGAAGGTAGAAGACAAACTAGTAAAACTTCGAAAAATTAAAAAGTAAAAACCAAAAAAAAAAAAAAAATGTTCAAGATCTCAAGAAGAAATTTGGTAAGGAAATATTAGAGAAAGATGAGGATTCTTGTTTAATCTAATCATATCTTTGTTGGATATATTAAGAAGTTGAAGAATAATAAAAAGTTGTGACAAGAAAAGTGAGAACAACTCACCAACAATGATTCATTGATCAATAAAGACACAATGGTCGATTTAGAGGAATCAAAGAAGTCATCATATGTGAAAACATAGACCATTGAGATAAGAACCCATATAATCTAGTGGATCTCATTAATTAGAATAACACTTATATTATAATGTTATCAACAACAAAAAATCACTAGAAGTGATAAATGATGTATGTTCTAGCATTGAGATCAAGGCACAAGATACAAGGATACCCTATGTCATCGAAATAAGAAAATTCATTGTGATCAATGAGAAGAATCATTACCAATATAAATGGCATCCTTCATACATTCAAAGACTCATAATGTCAAAATAGAGAGGGGGTGAAATCAACGTTATACTCGAAAACATAAGATGAGATGTTGCGTCCAAATAACTAACCAACAAAAACTTCCAATGAAAATCAACCTAGGATGCATTGACCCATATATAATGCAACAAATGCTATTCAATCCTTTGAAGATCATATTATTTTGTGTCTTTAACTACCACGACTTCAAGATGGAGATATGTACAAATGCATTGCAAGCTAGGAATAAGACATGGATTTTTCCACAAAATGCTTTGAAGACAAAAAATCCTTTAAGGGGCAAGGCAATTTAATGAATATAATATGGATAACCTCGCAAATAATAATAACAACAATACTAAGGGACGCGACCTTTCACGTTTATCACAAATTAATGCTTATAAAGTATATAGTCATAAGGCTTATTGTACGCATTGTACTTAGATGGAGAAGCTAGTTATAAGACATGGATTTTTCCACAAAATGCTTTGAAAAAAAAAAAAAAAAATCTTTAAGGGGCAAGGCAATTTAATGAACATAATATGGATAACCTCACAAAATAATAATAACAACAATACTAAGGGACACAACCTTTCATGTCTATCACAAGTCAATGCTTATAAAGTATATAATCATAAGGCGTATTGTACACATTGTACTAATCCATTATCAAGTATATATTTATTTATCCATAACAATTTTTTATGTTAATATTTTCCTATGAATGAAATATTGTGTATTATTGTTTCAATAATAAAATCAAGAGTTAGATGCTTTGGGTGCTTCAATTCTATAACTATTAAATGGTGATTGTTCATCCTTTTGGCATGTCACATATTAATATTGGGCTTTCCATAATGGTCATGATGATGATATTCATTCTTGCTACACACATGATGCCAAATGTGTGCATGTCACACTCAGGTGTGTATGGCATGTTAAGATGCTCACAATAACTTCTAGAACTTGGTGAAGATAATGTTGTCTATACCAAATGTTAGTAAGCTTTTGAAACATTGACTTGAACACTACAGGGATGTTATTGCTTGACCCACCTATTAAAAGTGACAAGCTATTACCAAGAATATTATCTTTTAAACTTAGAAGGGGAATGAAGGACCAATGGTGGCTTAGTTGGAGGGGGTCAATGCAAGAGATAGGTGTTATTTGTTATACACAAGGCTTTGCACTAAATACTACATGTGCTTCGATCAAGAATCATCTAAAAGTCCTCATTAACTGGCACCATGTGTTTTCACTTACTAGACATTTTCATATTAAAAAATAAATTATTGTTGATAAATTTAATTTTCTCATTAACATTAAAAATAACTCATTTACACAGAAAAAATAATATTATAATATTATAAAAATAAACCATTTTATTTTAACAACCTATCATAACAACAAATAAAACTCTCAATCATACACTTCAATAATCTTAACTACCATATATCTATCAC
The DNA here is from genome assembly GCA_000404065.3 of Pinus taeda. NCBI lineage: Eukaryota > Viridiplantae > Streptophyta > Pinopsida > Pinales > Pinaceae > Pinus > Pinus taeda. The sequence goes on along the minus strand of APFE031307985.1, from coordinate 17,731 downwards.
CTTAAAAAACAAAACATAATTTAATATTTAAAAATACATATCTAAACTCAACTTAATAACTCTAACAATACTCTTAACTACCATATATCTATCCCCTACCAAAAAACAAAACCTAATTTAATATTTACAAATACAAATCTAAACTCAACTTAATATCACTTAATAACTCTATCATTTAAAATACAAATCTAAAACTCAACTTATATCAACTTAATAACTCTTATCACTTTAAAATGAACTTTTACAAAATTATATCAACTTTAACAATACAACATTTTTATTTTATTTTTTTAAAACAAAATTACAATACTACTTTTTTTAACTAACTTAATTATCTTCTCAAACTCAAATATTAAATTGTAAAATAAATAAATTAAATTACATAAAACTTACACCTAAACCAAATGACTTAATAATTATTATAAATATGCCTCACTGGACACTACACCACAACCCATTGATCTGAACTACATCTCATGAAGATGGCTAACCAAACCCAATCCCAATTAATATGCACCATATAAAGGATGGCTAACCAAACCATAATCCCATTAACATGTACCATATAGCATGAAGGATTCTCATAACATCATGCGAGGATGATGGAAAGTTTGTTAACTTAATTAGTTCGACCTAACCAAACAATAATTGAAAATAACGACACCATGTTTTATTTATTTCTAAGATGGGCCACATATTGTCCCACACTACATACATTTTCCATGCAATGAAAGAAGCGGGCCCTACCCACGATAAAGACGTTGGAGATTTTGTTCACAACATACAGATCAATGCTAAGGTGCTTCCTCTTTAAGAAATTAGAATATTGTAATTATTTTTTTATCATTTGATTTTTTTATTTGATGTATGATATATATTTTATGTTTTTGAATTTAAAGGAGATATTGATGGTTGGAGATCGGATAGGTTTTTGAAGTATTTGATGTATAAATTAGATCTATACGCGAAATTCTTATAACTTTATTTGTTTAGCGTATTATATTCCATTTTATTTTATTTAGTATAATATATATTATTTATTTAATTTAAGACAAATTTTATATTGTAGAATAATGTGTTAGGATGAATTAGTATAATTATTTTTATTTCTAATTAATATTTGATGTAGAAAAAATTGCATGAATTATGATTATAATGATGGTTAATATTGTTCATAAGATCAACTATTAGGCTATAATTAATAAATGATAATTACTAATTATGATGGATTATAAATAGTGTTATTAACTATGTTTAATTATGATGGACTATAAATAGTGTTATTAACTATGTTGAATATGGTTAAAGAAAGTTGAAGATAAATATGGTAGATATCATTAATAGGTTCAAGAGTTTAGTGGGTTAGTATTCACTTATTTATTGACTCACTAATCTTTGATTCATTAACCACAAAAACTTTAATCTTGAATGTGTAACATCTTTATCCACTAATAAATAAACCATTCACTTTCAATGGATAATTAACCAACCTACTATAGCCTATTTTTATGTTCTCATTTTTAAATGTTAAAGGATTTTAGCTCGAGTGATTTGATGAACAAATTGTTTCCTCAACTGCTTAGGTTCGAAGTTTCAAAGACATGTTGTAATTGGCTCATTTGTGGCATTTATGAAGTAGTTGTATCTAGTGTAATAGTGTCAACTACTCTTTCAAAATCACCTATTCAAAAAAAGAAATCTTAATACATTAAAATTTATTCAAAGTTCCATGAATCCTTAACATACTAAATATAATCCTTAATAGAGTTAGGGGACATTATGACAAAATTTTAGATATTACATTGATTATAAATTAGATGTAATTTTGTACATACATTTTGATTGAAAAAGGTCTAAGAAATAGACCACTAGATATATTTTGGATTTTTGGGTCATATTTTAACATATACAAAGTTTTATATTGAATTGTGGTAAGTCACCGTGAGTAATTAATTAGGATATTTATATAGTTAAAAGACAAATGTTTAGGATAATATTTTGAGGTTGGTGAATATTTACGTCAATAAGAGTGTCTATTTTGGAAAGAGGTGTTAGATTTTAGCGCTTTTTAATTTCAAATATTATGTGTATGTTCAAAATTTAATAAAAAATGAATATTCTTCATCATCACAAATTAATGAAAGGTTGTGATTAAATTTATTATGTTACTTGCATTTTATAAATGAAGATTTGTGATTATTTGCATTATTGAAAAGATTTTTAGCCCCATAGTTGACTTCCAACCATAAGATTTGAATTCTTAACAACCCTATTGCCACAATTGTCTTTCTTGCGTGCATTGGTGTCCTAAGCCTATCAACATTCATAAGCCATTTAGCTTATATGGCTAGGCTTGTTTATATTATTTAAATATTTTATATTTAGCCTTATTTCAAAACCCTATTATTATTATTGGGTATAAATAGCCAACCATATAACTCATAAGGAATCATATTTTGATTTTCAAGCAAAGAGGACAAATTTTTCGAGTAGATAGTTTTCAAGTCCATGGCATTAGGTGACCCATAGTATTCTTCAATGTTATTTGTTGTGATGAAGCATATTTAAAGGTTAAACCATAGATAGCTTTGAAGTCCATTGTATTGGGTAGCCCGTGAAATTCATCTATATTTTTAATGTAAGAAATCCTATTTAAATGTTTGGTATACTCAAGTATATAATTTAAATAGTCTAATACTATAATAGTATTGCACTTTCTATTGATGATATTGAGTATTGAAGGATATCTATTGCAGTTTCTAAAGTGTATGTGTTGTCTTTGTTATGTATCATGTCATTTTTGGGTATTAATCCATAAACAAAAACATGTGTATTTGGCTTAAGAAGATATTAATATTTGTCTTTTAAGTAAATTTTCCTTCTTAACATAATATATTAAATGTTTTGTAGTTATATGTGTTTTCTTAAACTATGATTTTTTATATAACTTGTGGTTACATGCATTTTTTTCAACTTATGAATCTTTAAGTTTATGGACTTTGCGTTGGTGCTTTTGTTATAGTCTTGCATTATATTGATTTTACTTAACAAACATCATTGATTTTACTTGAATAAACAATGTTATTTTTAATTAGGCTACTATTTTATCATATCAAATCATATTATTATCAATTACATAATTCCATTTTCACTAATTCAAAATAATCTTCATTGAATTCAAAAGATTAATTATTTCATCCAAGGATGTTATCCTTTTGAATATAACTATAACTCTTTCCAATTTATCCAATTTGTCTTCCTTCATAAGATCCATATTATGATCATGGTTCAAAAAGCTAGAAATTTAAGTTTACATTTGATCTATTTCAAATATATTTGTTATGGAAGGTCCTTTAAAGAGCTTATTTAAATGATCGGTACCATCTCAGCCATATCTTTCAAATCTATTCAATAATAGGTTTATGTTATGAAAGAGTAATGCTTAGATTATCAATAATACATTCCATAAATTAGAGATTCCAAATTGTCTCAAAATATATAGAGAGATTAGAGTGTTGTGAGGTTATAAAAACCATAATCTCTTGAATTTAGACCTTGTTTTTTCCCTTTTCATCCACGACAATTATAATATGATGAAGGGAATGGTGTCAACCCATGTTTGAATGAATATCAAAGATCTAAAGAATGAATCACTTTCTAATGTGGGATAAAGACAAAATGAAAAAGAGTGAGAAAGTCATGAATCGAGCAAAAGGAAATTATGATTCATTAGAGTTTTTAAATATGAATGTCTGAATATTATTAAGATTGATATGAATAAATCATATACATCTAATTTCACCCTCTATTTCAACTTTATTACAAACTAGTCAATGTTAATCCCATGTAGAGTCCAGTATTAGAAGTGACAACCTTTCTTTATGTGGCAAGGCACAAAATATTTAAGGTAAGGTAGGTTTGAGTGAGAGAAATTAAATCGATTGTTTATGTAATGACTCAATCAGACAATACACTTGTCTTATTTTGATGTAACTTGTCTAATTTGTTAAGATTTTATATATGAATAGGAAGATATTTTCCCTACCAAAAAATGGATTGAATGAGATTTGTAACACTTTATAGTATTTTTATATTATTGGAATAATAATTGGTGCAAAGTAGTGTGCTATAAAGGTATATTGCACAACATTATTTATGTGTCAATTTACCATGACAATATGTTTTCATTAGCCCTTTAATTGGCAGTTGTGTTGGGGCATTTTTCTTAAATTTCATTATTTCATAATATTATTAATAAGTCAATTCTCATGAAGGTCACTTATCATGGAAGCCATGTGGACACCTTAAGGTAGTGACCAAACATGTGATTACACCCGGAGGGAATTAGTGGTTTTGTAACCCATGTATACATAAGTGTATTGAATCCCATCCCCATGTCCTTCTTTTAATAAATGTCAAATATTATTGGTGTTATTGGATTTCAAGGGTTTCATTCTATAAGGTAGCCAGGGTTCAAAACTCACAATAGTTAGGAGGAGACACCAAAAAAAAATCAACCATGTTAAATGTTGGTGTGGCCTAGGCTAAGTGCAATCCCCAAGTGATTTCGATGACTTAGATGTCCATGCGTTATAATTTCTTAGACCACAGGGTAGTCCTACAAGTCACAAAAATGCTAGCAAACAAAATAATAATAATGTCCATGGGTGTCCAAACCTATATTGATATTCTCCATTGAAATTTGCACATGTAAGACAACAATGATAAACACTTATATAAGATTTAAATTGCAAAAGAGTATGCATATTTTGGATACAACGTCAAGAAAGTTAATAGTAATAATATTTACCCAACACAAAAACATTGGTCATAAATATATGTCCTAGGTAAATAAGCTAATTAGAAACTTTTGCTTAGTAAACTTTTCAATGAGGACTTATTCAAAAGTGTCGGGAATTGCCAGACTAAGGATCATGGAAAAAGCTCCAACGTTTATTCATTAATGAGTGAAACATATTTATTATAAGGAGAAAGGGTTCAACTACGTGGGTTGTTAGTTTGCCCAACAACCTATCCATTCCATATTTACACCTAATTACTATTTAAAATAATCCCAAAGGATTAAGGTGTCTAACATTCTCTCCCCTTAATTTGAAGGGGCATTTGTGAGCTTAAGCATCGCTCTCAACTTTTGAAAAAATTATCTTCCAAGTGCTTTGGCGAAGATGTTTCTAATTTGCTCAGTCGTGGAGTAATGTCTTAGATGAATAGTTGTAGCCTGTACATGGTATTGAATCAAATGATACTTATTGTTGATTTGCTTGGTTCGATCATGGAATCTAGAGTTCTTGGCCAACTTGATTACCAAAGTATTTTCGACAAGTAGAGTTGAGTTCACTTGTTTCTCATGCATGTCTTCAAGTATTTTCCTAAGGCACACAATTTTCTTTGTTGCTTCTGAGTCCGCCACATATTCTGCCTCTATTGTGGAATCTATCAGAACTGATTGTCTGCATGACCTCCAGGATACAACTGTTAATCCTAGACTCATGTGATATCGTAAAGTCAATACTCCATTTTCCTTGTCGCCATCGAAGTCTGAATCAGAATGTGAAATAAGACTAAAGTCATCCACCTTGACGTACTTTAGTCCATAATATTAAGTTCCCTTTAAGTATCTCATGACTCTTTTTGCAACAAACCAATGTCCCTCACATAGTTTCTGCATAAATCTGAAAAGGATACTCACAACATATGAGATATTTGTTCTGGTTGTGGTGAGGTAGATGAGACTTCCTACAAGTTGTTTGTACTTTCTTGCATCCTCAACTTCATTCCCTTCTTTCAATGTAAGCTTCAAGTTTTGTTCCATTGAAGTGGAGAGGGAGTTGCATTATGCCATGCCAAATCTGTTCAATAATTCTCCAACGTGCCTTTTATGGGAAATGAATATATATTTTGGATTTTGATTGACCTCATTTCCCAAGTAATAATGAAGATGTATCAAATCTATCATTTCAAAACCTTTCTTCAAATATTTCTTCATGGATGCAATATGAATTTCATTATTTCCAGTTATTAACATATCATATATGTATACTACAAGATACAAAACCGGTTTTCCAACCTTTTTTATAAACAAACTTGCATCATCAAGATTGTAAGTTTTGAAATTTAGCTTCAGAAAATGTTCGGTTAGATTTTCATACCTTGATCGTGGTTCCTATTTTAGACCATACAATGATTTGATGAGCTTGCATACCTTTTATAGTCATAATGTTAAATGTAATACTAGGAAGTTTCAATAAATTGTAGATTTTATTGGAAGATTCCAAAAACCGTATGTGAAATCATTTGATCTAAATACTTAAGCTATTTCATTTGATCGAGAGAAATAAAAAATCTTATCCTTCCAGGTTTTGAGCACTTGTGCCCACAAAGGTGTTATAGTTAGTGACATCAAACTGCAAGTCTGCATTTTTTCTTTTTAACTATTATATTTTAATGACAGACAAATTTTACAAGAGCAATTAAAAGTGCAAAGATAGTTCTTGTATGATTCTTTTCAAGGCCTCCAAGATAAACAAACAAACACAGATAAATTGAGGCAAGATAAGTTTGACAAAATGGTTCTAGGCATGTGAAATAGGCCGGGGCATGCCATGTTAGAATTAGTCATAGTAAATAAATTATTACTAACTAACCATCAACCCTGATAGATCGCATGGCCTAATCATGGTTGTCATCATTCTTTCAACCCCCACCTTTTACAATCAAATCTGGATGTTATATTTACCGGTGTGTTAGAGTGGAGAAACCACTACGAGAAACATCGAATGTTGAGTTTGAGTTTCGATTATTTTTGTAGAGAGAAGAAATCATGAATTTGAACTATGCCAATTGGAGCGATGTGTGTCTCGCATATCTAAATGTTGATCTCGTTCAGTTTGTCATGAACATTCAAATAATAGGTCATATGCACTCCACACATTCACGTTCATTAATCATCGCTCAATGGAAAACACATTCACACTCACAGTAACTAAACAACATGAGGGAAAAACATGAGGAGTACAAAGGAGCACTCACCTCGATACCATGTCAGAGTGAGGATCATGGAAAAAACTCCAATGTTTATTCATTAATGAGTGAAACATATTTATTACAAGGAGAAATAGTTCAACTACGTGGGATATTACTTTGTCTAACCAACTATTTGTTACATATTTACACTTAATTAATATTTATCATAATCTCAGAGGATTAAGGTATCTAACAAGAAACACGATTGTTGTTAGACTAGAACCCGCAGGTGTTAGTCAATGATTACATCGCCATAGATAAGGATCCACAAAAGGCAGATATTCCATGTCACAAAACGCACAGGGAAAATCTATCCAATGTCTAAAAATCTCCCCCCAACGCAAGCCAAGTGTGTATTGAACTTGTGACCTATGCTTTGATACCAATCGTTGGCAATCACAATTGTCATTAGACCAAAAATCGTAGGTGCTAGTCAACAATCACATTGCTAGAGATAAATATCCATGAGAGGCAATTAGTCCATGTCGTAAAACACAAGGGGAGTACTGGTTTATACAATATCCAATGCAGAGTTGGTATAATTTCCATGAAAGAATTGAATAATTCACCTACCTTAAAATGGAAATTGAATAAACTAGTTTGTCTCCCCTTATAAACTTTATGATAAATATCACATCATTAAAATATTCTCTACAATTAACACCATCTAATATGGGATTATTATAATGAATTGAATGCATATTACATGTAATGGATGTTAAATTTTGTTGTTACAATTGATCTTCATAATTAACATTTTTATCATTGATGTACTTGTAACATTAAATATTTATGTAAAACATGTTCTTCATGCTCAAAAGAAAATTATGTTAAAGTTGTGTTCTTCATGTACTTGTCATCTTCATGAGCTTCTCAAAAGAAAATTTGAAATTTGAATTTTTTGTTGTTGGCTCCATAAGAAGTCCAAGTTGGCCCTCCAGTGGTCAAGTCAACTTGGCCCCTAAGAGGCACCTATTCAACCACCTCCAGAAGACTATAAATAAGAATTCGTTCTCCCTCCAAAGAGGCAATTTAGATCACTCATCTCAAGCATAGTTCTACTCCTATAATCGACGAAGAAGAAGGTTGAGACAAGGAGAAGTATGAAGTCAAAGGAGAGAGAGAAGACCTCGCATGTGTGGATATTTGAACTTCTGCTTCTCGAACATGTGGATTGTTTAGGGCCAAAAATTTTCCTTGGTTAGTCTGATTTTTTGTGGAAGAAAGAGGCCAAATTTTGAACCTCTATTACAGACCTTCATTGAGTTGACAAGGAGTATATTGAGGAGTGATTTGACATGGATTCTTAGTGGATAGTTTGTTGGTGAGTTTGTCTATGGTCTTGAATTTGATGTCTCTTGTTGAATTGATTCTCTAAGGAAATTATTGTTGGGTTTTTACCCCAAGTGGGTTTTCGCAGGGTAAACTTTATGTTGAATTTGTGCATTTTTATCTAAATTATTCCTTCTACATTTTATGGTTGAATTTTTGAAGTGTAATTCCTTGATGAATAAATTGTGAATGCTAAAAGAATATATAAATCATTAAAAGTAATTATAAGTGGTCAGAAAATAGTGCTAGTCTCTATTGCACTTGAAATTTTGACGAGGAATCTATATTTTAGCTAAAAAATAGCAATTAGTGGTATCTATTATTCCAAAATCACTAAGGACTTGCACTTGGCCTCAATCACACTGAATGACCTGCTTACACAAGTTAACCTATGAAGGGAGATCATATATATGAGGAATATAAATCTTACTAAGAAGAATAATGAAACTTCCACTTTACCGACCAACCAAACCCTTATTACCTATTCAAAATATTAATTAAAATAATGTACTGCAACTTATAAACAAAATTACCATTACTTTTTCTTTTAATACAACCTTCACATTACAAGACTCTTCTTCAAACTTTGGTCCATTACATTAAATTTCAAAAACTTTCAAAACATTAAAATATGTATGACATTCTATATGCAATCTATATTTAATCAAGAGTAAGTTAATAACTCGATAAACTCAACCTCTTTGATATGGTGGAAATTCTTCCCAAATTTAGTAGGATTTTTGAAGAAAGTTATAGTTCCACCTAATTGATAGAAACTTTAATCATGGAACTTTTACCTTAAGGATTTTTGTCCATTTTGAGATGACCCAAAAGATTGGAATTTATAGTAAATAAATGGTTTAGGGTAGAACTTTGCCTCATTAGAAAGTTGAGTTTGTCCACTTATCAATGCACTCCTTTAATCAAATCAAACACTTGAATATTTAAACACTCTATACTTTAAGAATAATCATTAGGCAACTAAGTCGTGACACACACACACACATGCATGTATTGGTTTGTTTTTATTTCTTTTTAGCATGTAATGATACATGGGAAACCCTTGGAAACTCCACCACTAGAATGGATGGGTGATAATTGGGGAATCCATAAACATAGACGAGAATATGCCTTACCCAACAAGGACATCATGTATTAACATGTTAAAATATAGTTGGCCCAAGGACTTGAACCTAAGACCTTTTATTTGTAATTCACAACATTTAACCACTCGATCCAACCCATTAATATTTCTCCATGTTACAACCAACCCACCCTTTGAATCATAAAGCAAGATTGATATTATTAATACCTTGCTCATCCCAATCAACAATGAGCCCATGACGAACCTTGATTAACAATTGATCTATGAAGAATGAGCATGTCAAAAGGGGGATTTGAACTTGGGTAGGGAGGATAACAACTCTTATATCTCTCTCCCTTCCCCCCTCCCGCCCCTCTCTTTATATATATGTGTGTGTGTGTGTGTGTTTTGTGTGTGTGTGTGTGTGTATGTATATGTATATATATATTTATATGTATGTATGTATGTAGACAGAGACAAGCATATAGATATAGAGATTTCAATGGAATTCACATTGTGAGAAATCCCTATGGATACTTCCCCTCATTTCGAGGATGGTATAAAAGTAAACTAGCTAGTTATATTTTTGGAAACCTAACCCAATAAGGACATTGAAAAAGATCCAATAATATCCATAAAGGGAGTCAAGCTTAAGACTAGAGCCTATGTCCTCTTGCTTGTAATTCAGAATACTCGACTACTTTAACTAACCTTATCATGTGTGTGTCTCTTTGTGTGTGTTTAAGTTAATTGGGTTTAGTTCGGGTGGTTAGAATAAATGGTATTTTCCTCCCCAGCTAGGTTCAATTACTGCATGTGACATGTTGAGCTCATAAAGAGCGTTTTTTGTAATGCTTTTGAGCCTTGTTACCTGAGTAGTTCCTCTGAGACCAAAACATATATATTCTTCATATGGAATATAATGATTTTTCTCATGGAAATCTACACACACACACACACACATAATTATAATTTTCTAATTTACTACTTAATCTCTAATACAACCAGAATGAAACACTATTGATGAGATTAAATTAAAATTTACACTAGTGTTATAATAAGTGTCTTAATTGGTGGTTCGACAATGATCTAAATATACAATATTTAAATCGCTTTTATAATATTTAAATATTTGATATTTAAATGGACTTTATAATATTTAAATAGTTTTACTAATCTTTATTATTATTATTTTAACTAAAATGGATAACATTTGTGTTAGAAAAATATGCATTCAAGATAGACATCATATTAATACAAACATAGTGTTTTCACTTAACAAAAACTAGCATAACTAGCAAACAATATGTGTCAAGTATAAATAAGTCCAAATCATCTTCATAAAGGATTTAAAAACATTTCAGCTAGTGTAAACACTATAAAAGACACTTAAGATTAGTATTGCTCTACATAGCATTAAATACTAATGAAAGACATGCTTGCTAATAGCTTTATCTTCCTTGATATTAGTGGCATGACATTTTTGGTTTTCCATATCTATATCTTCAATCATTGGATGGGCTATAGGGGTCGAATTCGCTAACACTTTGTAATGTGAAGTAGCTAAGTGGGATCCTTTACTAAGGTTATAGACCATATTCCTCAACATTAATCATTCAAATTCTAGTACTTGATTTTGCATCTTTTGTTGAACAAGAGTGTCCCTAACCACTATATTTTGAGATATCAATTGGTGTTCATTGTCATGGACCTTGGCGGTGATCGAGAAAATATATTTCAAGCTATTGTTTATGATTTTTTCATGCCTGCATATAACCTTGTTCATTTCCTAAACTTCCCTACAGTTTATGTCTAAAACTCCCATTAGCCCAAATAGAGGATATATAAAAAGCACCTAATGGAACATTTCCAAAAGATTGAGCCATTCTTTCCGATTAATAGATGCAATGAATCATATTAGGATTCCCAGATAAGAGAGATGATACAAAATAGCCTTCAAATGGTGCCACACACAAAAGATAATAGGGTGGTCATAGGCAAAAAAACCCCAACATTCTTTATTGATAACTAATAGAACCTAAGAAATGGGAATTAGAGCCTTGAACTACAAGAGACTACACATGAAGAGGATAAAATCAAGGCCCTTATTTCCTAGACCATAATGTAGGAACTCCATACCAACATATGTAATTTGAACAAGGACATGTACTAAATTCCAATTAATCATCGGTGTAGAGCACCAGGGCAAGGTAAAAATCACATGTGTCTCAGCACAACACATTGAGCAAAAGCCAAGGAACACCAACAAGATTTGAGTAGAAATGCTTACCTGAGAATCTACTTGAATTTGTGTGACCATAGCCAATAAATCTCACAAGACAAATCTCATGCTTTTTGTGCCATTATTCCACCCATTCCCTACATTAATTCATTGCTTGCTTCAAATTGTTGATCAAGCTTAATGCCTAACATGTGCAAGGTTTGTGTAGAGGTGATATGCTTCACATTCTATCTCCCTATTTTTATACTATAATGGCTTGGATATATTGACATGTGTTTATTGATGGCTATAACACGTCAATGTGCCTAAATTGCTTCAAATAAAAACACTGATAAGACAACTTACAAAGAAATAACCCCATTTTTCTTTAGGTTTCTTTCACTTAATTTTGAGGCCTCATTTACAAGGATGTCTAGTTGACGATTAAGACCCCTCAGAACTTGGAAAAAGGTGACATCCTTGAATTGAAGGGTCTCCTTTTTTATTCTTGCAATGAAGCGGGAAAAATTCTTGTCAACTCATATTTTCTTGCTTTCATAAGATTGATAATTATGCTTGAATCACATAATAACAATCAAGGTTCTAATTACAACTATGTTTATAAAGGTTAATGTTATCTATATAATAACATACATCTTAGCTCGTTTGTTTTTAGCTATCACTATACCCCATTCATACGCTGGTTTTTGGGATAAAGAATGATACCCGCCACACCTACCATCCCTAATAATCATTATTTATCATATTAAATACATTTTTTTTCTTCATTTTTGTGATATTAAGAAGGTGATGGATGGAAATCAATTTCTATTAAAATATCCTACATATGTACATTAATATCTCAATTTCAAAATATTTGCAACACTATCAATTTCCATAACATGTTGACTCATCAAAACTATGTACATTTAGCAATGTTTTTCCTCAATTTTTTTTTTTTTTAATAGAAAAACAAAATGTTAAAGTGAACCAATCATTCTCTCACCATGCTTTTAAGTTAAAATAAACCAAGTTAGGGGTGAAAAGTGTAGCGGGTGAGAGGTGGGGGAGTGGGGTCAGTCTAAACCCTAACATTTTTTTTTTTCCTATGTGTGGGGACTAGGTAAGACAACAAATAACCAAGGTAAAGCTCTCACCCTATTGGTGAGGACTAATGGCAAACAAGAATATCTAAAAAATAAAGTCATGGTGCCAAGAGATTAAATGATGGTTATTTATCTCGTGATGACCAATTATCTTCCTCATGAACCATAGTTCAACATGCTTATATCTTGAGTACAAAATCATTTGGATAATTTTGAGTTGATATAGTACTTCCAAATCCTATGAGGATTGAACTTTGTAGCTAATGGAATGGCTAATCAAGAGTGTAATATTCCTTATAGGATGGTTTTGGAAAAAGGAAGGTCTTTTGTGGCTAGCCACCTCTCCTAAGTTTCACACACTCATTGTTTTTCCATGAAATCACTTACCATTCAAGACATATGTCATCCCAATAATCGCATGCAATGCCCAAATTGTGGTTTTTAGTGGGGGTTTCCTATAAGATTCCTTCTGCTTTTTACATGGTGCTCTCCTATGGAAAGTGGGAATCTCTCATTGCCCCACTAATTGGATTCACAGGGCATTCTCAAATGGATTGAGTAATAATTGTGTAGGTGATTTATGCTTGTATTTGGTGGGTTGGAAAATCATAGGTTTGTTTCCTTGTTGCATTTTCAATTCATTCAAGTATCTCTTTAAAAGGAATACAATGGGGATGATGACTAACTCCCATATCCACCCAAACATATGTGCCCATTGTGAACATTATGAGACGAGGAGAGAGATTTGAATATGTTAGTGCCATTACGACAATAATTAAGAAGACATGACTCTAGTTCTGAGGAGATGAGAGGCATGGCAGAAAGACCAAGAGTTGAACAATTCTAGTGAACTAAAGGCAAAAAAAAAATTAGTCCTATTGAAATCTTAACATGAAAAACACATAGGCTAGTTGGTACTTTTGGATGTAGGAAACAAATGAAATAAAGAAAGGCTTGAAGAGGAAGCATAAATAACTAAGTGGTTGTAGGATAAAGTTCTACATCTAGAAATGGAGCAAATATTATGTCTAAGAAGAACAAGCATCAAGAATTTGGTTATTTATCTTCTAGTTATTTAGTATGTTTTATAAGTTTATGTTTTTGTTAGAACAATTTGTAAGGATTATACAAGTCATGTAGTGGACTCTATAAATGAAACTCCGAGGATTGTAACAACTTTTGTACATTTTGAAGTTGTTGGATGTATTGTAGATAATCTTATTTTCAAACATTTTGTATTAATAGGATGGACGGTGGAGTCGTAATCCCCTCTTTTTTATATTAATATGAATAATAATAATTCATATTAAAATAATAATAATAATTTCATTAAATAATTATGTTGGTTGTCATCATCATAGTTATTTTTTCTTAATATAGTTTATTTTTTGTAAGTTAAATTTCTATTAATTTGTCAAATAGTTACATGTCTAGATATTCTGAGTACATCTTGGTCTGCCGCTTGGGAAATCAAACCAATGACAATGCATTTAGTTCTTCTTTTTCGAAATTCTTACTTTAGAAAGCCAACCAAAATTAACAATGGGAATATGTCCAACACCATGAAGTTCTAACCACTGTTCTGCCTATACCTACAATTAGGAGATATAAATAAAAGATAGCTAAGCCAAGATAACAATATGAGAATTATATTGAGTTAGTTGGATCCACCTTTATGGGTTGCTTGCCCAAGTGGAGCACCCTGGGTACTGGGGTGGAGAAAGATGAGCTTCAATTATGCCCAAACACATATCCAGTTCCTTCCCTTGAAGCTAGATCTCATCTAGTTGCAACAAAATTTTGCCTTTAGCTTCATGGAATTCTAACAACACCTTGGTCAACATGGATTTTATTTTCCAGTATAAGTTAATCATATGCAAATATTGTTTCTACCTGCCCCTCATATTGTCTATGTTTGTGATCTAGGAAGCAACTGCAGCCACAACCTTCCAATCTAACTAACAACCTTGCTCACCCACTATTTTCTATTCCATCTCCATGAGCTCACATTGAATGCTAGGTGGAGTGTGGTCTCTAAATTGATGAGAAAATAAATCAACTCTATACCTTTTTGTTGAGCCACCTCATGCTTCGTAGTATGCTACCTCCTGCCTACTAGAGGCAAGTCGACACAACATGGGAAAATTAGGGTTCTAGAACTTGCACCCAAGTTGAGTGATAACTTTCTGAAAAGACTATGTGATGCTACCTAGGACTAGCCGAGAGGCACCTCCCCTCTCTTCCTTCTACTTGATCATATTAGGAAGTCTTACCTAAAAAATTATCTTACATAGATTGAATGGAAAAAAGAACCAACGTCGAATTTCCCATACAAGAAAGCAGAGAGTAAAGGGGAAATAACTTAACAAAGTTAAAGAGCTAGCACACTGGTATAGACTCTCTAAAATCAATCCTCCGAGTGGCTCCAAAATCCAAAGACAACCCATATTAAAAAAAAATGAATTGTAGCAGATTGCCCCATATCACAACCTTGCATGGGATCCAACTCCCACATTCCTCCTTTGCACAATCCAAGTCACTGAGGTGGTGTAACAATTGGGTATAATTAACTCCTATAATATTGTATACTCTAGAAACTATGTAATTAATATGGATGTGATGACACATTCTCTCCTATAATTTGATGGGTAATGGCCATGCACCCTCCCACCTATCATATCACTAATCACCCCATTTGAAAAATATTATAATATATTTTAATTTGAAATCAATAATTATATATAATTTATTATTTATAACATTAACAATAAATTTCTTTTATATATAACTTCATGCCAAAGCCATTATAGATAGAGAAAATATTAAAACTCTATAAAGAAGCTAAAAAAAAATAACTTATCAAAATTTTATATTATTTTTAAATTTAAAATAATATAAAATGGAAAGATAATAAATAATAAATTGATTTATTAAAGTATTCATTTCTTTAGAAAAATATTATATTTTCATCATCAATATAAAATTAAATTCAAACCATTATAAATGAGAAAAAAATAATATACAAAAATAAATGTAAGTTTTAATCAATATAATGTAGAAGAAAAGTTGCGAGAAGCCATTATAGTTGAACGTTATAAAAAGAATATTAATTGTTGGAAGTAATGCTTCCATGTCATGTGTTCCATGTGTATTACAAGTTGTCAGTGAGTATTCCGAGGTGTTATTCTAGATGTGGTTGTTTCCCATGTGTATGAGTTGTTGTTGTGTCATGTACCGGTCATAGATCCACTTTCTTAGGATCTAGATTTGTCGAAGTCAGTAATTTGTATCCTATACGTGTGTAATTGTTGTGATCAATAAAGCTACGAGAGTGATTTGTGTTGTGTGTAATTTTTCTCTCTCTTTCTATTTCTAATATGGTATCAGAGTTGGTACTGGCTTGACTCCCTCAAGGGAGGGTCAAGAATATGTGTGGGATCCCGAGTGTTATTATTTCTCTATATATTAGTATATATGTGTGGGAGTTTATTTTTAGTGTGTGATTTTTTGTTTTGTGATCTTGTGCATAGATCTATTTGTTTGTTTGCAACTTCTTCAAACATCATCAGATCCTTCTATTATCTTACTATCAGTAAATTTTTGCTTGTGCTTATCTGCTCGGAACTTGCAAATGAGTTAAATTCATGCCTAGATGGTTTTGTCAAAGTTGTGTGTACTATCATATTATAAATCTGTAAAAGCATGCCCACGAACTGTACATGTTGTTGCACAGATCTAGATTTGAGATATGGGGTGGAGAAATTTCAAGTGGCCAATGATTTATGTCAAAAGTGTTAAAATTGGAGGTAGATCTCAATTTTTCGCTTTTGTGGGGAAGAGATCTTTGCGTTAGATGTTTATGTTGAAATCTTGTTCCGATCTCAAGTAAGCGGGGAAGAGATCTTTGTGTTAGATGTTTATGTTGCAATCTTGTTCTGATCTCAATTTTGGAGTTTTCATTTTAAACATATTGAGTTTGGTCATCTCAATATGTGTGTAAGTTTGTTGGAATTGACCACTCTAACAAATGCTACTTTGTGAAGACGAGAAAGCTCCAAGACAAATATTGAACTAGATGAACAACTTTTGACCTATGATAAGGAGGGACATGGTGACTTGTCTATGCCTTAATGAAAGTTGACACTTTGATGATTATTGATTTTGTAGTTGTGAAATGTTTCAATTCTAGTTATAAAAAGGGTTGGTGGTTCTTAAACTGGAAGCCCTGATGTCTAAAACATCAATTTTTGTGTGTTAGTAAGGTCAAGTTGTTTGATCAACTTTTGAACACATTCAGTATCCAGACCCCCATCCTAACAACTGATGGATAGCCAAAAGTGAAATATTCGACATATGGTCATTGGTCAATTATTTGACGACTCTTATCGTGGAAGCCCCGACGAGCCGAGGTGTCAATATTGTTGATCTTTCAATATTCATCAATGATGGTCAGAGTTGGTTACATTTTAAATGGAGGTCAAGTGACAACTCAAAGATGTGGTGGTGAAAGAGCAGTGTTTGTGAGATTCGAGAGTGGATGTGAGTGTTGATGAAGACCAATCATACATAAATTACCTTTGTTGTTGTAATATGTGTTTTCAATGTTTTCCATGTAAGTATTAAGGGAGGGTGTTGGAAGTAATGCTTCCATGTCACGTGTTCCATCTGTATTACAAGTTGCCAATGAGTATTCCGATGTGTTATTCTAGATGTGGTTGTTTCCATGTGTATGAGTTGTTGTTGTGTCATGTCCTGGTCATAGATCCACTTTCTTAGGATCTAGATATGTCAAAGCTAGTAATTTGTATCCTATAAATGTGTAATTGTTGTGATCAATAAAGATATGATAGTGATTTGTGTTGTGTGTAATTTTTCTCTCTCTTTCTATTTCTAATATTAATTTATTATTGAGTAGTTGTGGTTGGATTTTTCTTATATATTTAT
>APFE031307978.1:176738-232092 GCA_000404065.3 Pinus taeda | reverse complement strand
TGGTATTGCATGTATGAATCCTATATAAAGGATAGAGACTCCCCTTGAGGAGCGTCGTGTCTTATTTTGTAATTGAGCTCAATTCTATTGGAGGTTGCCCCCTTGAAGAGGTAAGTGAACATTGCTTTCCTTTCTGAATAATAAAATACATGCTGTTATTTCTTATTGTTCTGTGTTCTGGGTATATTTCTTCACATATTTGGTATTCTGGTATCTTCTCGTAGGTCAAGAGCATAACATTTATTGCAGGCTTAAATCCATATAATGCTTCATAGGGAGTTTTAAACTCAAGACTCTTTGTAGGACTCCTATTTTTCAAATAAACTGTAGTATTCAATGCTTTAGCCCAAAAACCATTCGAAAGATCCTTATCTTTCAACATGCTCCTAGCACATTCCACCAATGTTCTATTCTTTCTTTCCGTTACTCCATTCTGCTGAGGAGTATGGGGTACTATGACTTGCTGTAATATCCCATGGTCTTTACAATACTTGATAAGTTCATCCTTCCTGTATTCTCCCCCTTGATCGGAGCGGAGAATTTTTATATGCTTCCCTGTTTGATTTGCAATCATGTTTCTAAACTGCTTAAAGTATTCAAATGTGTGACTTTTCTTACTCAAAAAATATACCCAGGAAAACTTTGTTCAGTCATCAATAAACAATAAAAAATACAGTGCACCTCCTAATGACTTTGTTTGCATGGGTCCACAAAGATCTGTGTGCACTAATTCAAGTATGTCTCTCTGTTTCTTCTCTACTCGAACAAGGAATTCCTCTCTATGCATATTTCCTAATGTACAAGCATCACAATCATTATGCACTTGTTTTAACATAGGAAAATCTCTTACCATTTCCTTTTTCTGAAGTAACAACAAATCATTATAGTTGATATGACCAAAACTCTGATGCCACAACCCTTCTGTAGTCAAACTCGCTACTGTCAAAGCTCGAACTGGTGCTGGTCTTACATCTAATTTGTACAGACCTCCTATTCGAATTCCTGTAGCAATAGTCTTCATGCCATCTAACAGATCTTTAATATAACAGTTAGATTTAAAAAATTCAACTTTAAGATCTTGATATGTAATCATGGATACATAAATCAAGTTCTTTGTTACACCAGGCACATACATGACATTATGAATTTGTCTTATAGTACCATTAGGTAAAATGGCAGGAATTTTCCCACACCCTTTGATCTGATGACTTCTATCATCACCTAGGTAGATTTGTGCTCCGTTGTTGATTTCTTTAAAATCCTCGAACCATTGTATGTTTCCTATCATATGTGTGGATGCTCCCGAATCTACATACCAGATGTCTGCATCGACATTCTCATCAAAGTCTGCCAGGAACAATCTGAAGTTCCGCTCATGATTATCATTTGCGAGATAACTTGCATGTCTTTTTTTCTTATGTTTTTGTTCATGATATTTCTTCTTCCTGCACTCCTTAGCTATATGAACAAGTTTTCTGCAATAAAAAAATTTAATTTCAGAGTTGTTTCTATTCGGAAGCATACCTTGAGTCTGATTTGGTCTTTTCTGTGAGTTTCCTCTGTTTTGCTGTTGCAGATTTCCTTTTCCTTTGAAGAATTTCTTTTTCGCCATCAACGCAAGTTTTGTAATTTGGGGCTTCAGAGTCAATCTTCTTTCTTCTTCTTGCATTAATATTCCTGTCAGTTCTTCAAACTTTGGGATTTTGTCTCTCGCATTTATCCCAGTGACAAACATTTGGTAGTCATTGGTCACACCGTTCATGGTAATGGTACTAAATCTGTATCTGCAACTGTATCACCAATGTATGCTAATTTGTTCTTTAGATCTTTGATCCTCGCTATGAAGGAAGCGACTGTTTCATTTTCATCCATCTTCAGGGATAAGATATTGCTCTTCAGGAACATAAGACAATTTGTATTCTTGATCTCATACAAATCCTTCACTAACATATTCAATAACGTCCTTGCTTTGCCTTCTCACTTCTCCTAGTCTGGGATCGATGCTGATCTAGCTACTGGCTTCTGCTCATCCCCATTTGCAATTTTCCAAGCACTTCACACTTCTGGCAGAGTCTGCATCTTGAATTTCCAACTCGCATAATTGGAGCCATGAGCTTGTTATGCTCATTCAAGTATGCTTCAATCATTTGATTAGTCATCTTGGCGATTAAAAAAAAATTGACAAGTAAAAATATATATATATATATTAGATCTACCCCATATCTATGTCAAACACAGAAATCGTTGATCTCCGTGAGTCCGATTTTTGGTATTTTCAACAGCCTCTAGCACTGGCTAATCCCTTGTAGTCTGTGCGCCCTCTCCACGCGGCCTCCGGGCAAGTCTCCACCAAGCTACGTGCTCTCCACAACAGTCTTGTGAGGAACCACGTATAGGGTCGTCGCATCCTTCTCTCGACAGACCTTGGCCTCCATGCAACCTTCTCTCGGCAGCCACCGCCAAGACGCAACCCCCTTTTTTTTTGTTTGCACGGTCGGTGCGATTAGCCAACACGGATTCGCGACGGTTAGCGTGATTATCCAACACGGGTTCGCGACGGTCATGAGGGAAGTCTCACAGTGGGATCGACATGATTTCCCCCCTAAACCACGCAACAATTTTTCCTCAGGCGCGCCTAGAAAATCCTTCACTCAGAAAACATGTTTCTCAGCCCCGTCGCTCTGATACCATGTTAAGAAGCGATGTTTTAATTAATAAAAAACAACCACTGGTCAGCTCTACGAAAGAGAGTCTGAACCAGGAGAGTCTGGCTCTGCAGAACGCTCTACATTGTCCATGTACATCACACATTAAATAACACACACGGTTTTAGGGAAGTTAGAACCATACTCTAAGAAATAGAAACTAATTCCTATCCTGAGGTACCGTGAACCAATTCATTATTCTAGGATATTCTCCATTATCTCTAACAAGAGCCAATTCTATTAATATAATTAATTTCATTAACACCTATGCTTCACTAAATATATACTCCATAGGTAATAAAGTAAACTCATATTTATAGAAACATATGTATACACACATAACCAATTGTGCAAACCATTTTTCTTTTAATGTTATCTTTATCAACAAGCACTTGAATTTCCTTTCGAAGGTGTTTGAGATTATTTCGATAAAAATCTTATATTTATTATAGTTGTAGAGCACATGGGTATATGTGAATTAAAGAAATCAATTCTAGATTATTTGCACTTGCCTAATTTGTGTAGTTGGTTATTAGGTTAGTCTCACATACTAAAGGGTTCCCCAATTTGAACTTATCTTAGACAGTTGATCCCATTTTACTGCCTACTAGCAACAATAACAAATGAGTAGTTGCGTCAAAATTTAATTCAGGCAATAAGTTTTAAGACATGATAAAAATGTTAAATATCACCCAACTGGTTTTAGCAAAGATTAAAGGTCATGTCAAAATATATAATATTTACATATATATCATATACCAATATATTCAACTGCATCATCGTGTCACTATCGATCAATTTGAAAGAAAAAACTAAATTAAACATGAAAGCCCATGTGAAAATCTCTGCCATAGACCAAGTGCAAAGTGCAGATCAAAAGAACTATATGCATCATGGATGCTTTAGAATATAAAAATATGCCAACCACATCACATTAGGCAACCCGAAAAGGAATATATGTACCGGAGACCAAGTGCAAAGTGCAGATCAAAAGAACTATATGCATCATGGATGCTTTCGAATATAAATAGATGCCAACCACATCACATTAGGCAACCCGAAAATGAAAATATGTACCAGAGGTTAGTGTAGTGGACTTGTCGTCAAAATATTAGTTAGCATGGTGAGCCTGTCTTCAAAACACATGGCTAATAACTGCCTAATATATTATATATATATATATATTATATATATATATAGCTAAAATATAGTAGATGCGACATGGCTCGGTACAAGTGAAGATGGATATGTGTCAAGAAGTGTGATTTATTTTTTATGTTGAGCTCCACGTCGCCCCCTAAAGAATAGGAATCACTTCCCTTGGTCCCAGTGGGGAGATCATCAGAGCTAACCTTTGCCCCAGGCGTTCCCATAGGACTATGAAGCACATATTGCTCAAAGAAGCCATTTATTCAAATCATACACCTAACTAGCCTCATTTCATTAACTCACAAGCCACTAGCATCATCCAAGTTGTTCTTAGCATAAACCACCCGCTACGCTTTGTCGTTTATTCACTTCAGATAGTGGATTCACCAGGATTTTGTTTTGCTTCCTGGGATGGCTAGGCCAAGTGGGTTGGTGCCCCCCTGTACAGTGTTTCGTGGGGTTGGTGCCCAAGAGGAGTGAACTCTTTACTAAACATTTAAAATAACTTTATTGGTCCTAAAGACTGCAACTCTATTGGGACGAGAGTTATTGCAACTATTGGGATGCGAGAGTTGTTACTTCTCTCTCGGGTCTTAGCTAAACATATATGTTTTCGTGTATATGAATTGAATGTATCATCCGGTATGTCAATGCCCTCCTCGCATGGAATGAACTGAACGAGTATGAATTGAAGGGTTTTGTGTAGAATGTGTATTCCTATGGCGGGGTCCTTATTTCTTTTGAGGTCTTTGTGACAAAGACAACCCCACCTATGGTTCTGTCATAAACCACATTGTAAATAATTTTTCAATATGTGAAATAAAAAAAGGGGGATTGAGTCAAAGGGACATGATTCTAGAGATGGGGAGGAGGATTGCTTTCTTGGGATGTTATGGTTTCTTGTGTAGAGAAAGAAACCCGAATTGCAGGAAAACCATTCAAAATTGGCTGGTGCATGAATTTAATGAATTGGTTGTTGAAATTAAATGGGTTGCAAGAGAAAGTACGCAGGCCCATGTTGCTTGAGAAACAACAATAAGGAAAGAGGACAAGCAGTCAAGCAAAGGGATTGCACATTGCAGGTCAACAAAGACACACCAACAAATGAGAAACAAGGAAAAATGATAGCAGCAGGTGTTCGTTTGAAGGAAGGAAGAGGAAAATAGAGAAGGTAGAGGAAATTGGAGCATCTAGTGAGAGAAAATCAACATGTTGCTATGAAGAGAAGAGAAGAGAAGAGAAGAGAAGGGGATTAGTTCTTTGGTTCCCTGGAGGCTTTGGTTTGAGTTGCTAGTCTCTGCAGCCTTGTAATAGCTTGGGGTCCCTGGAGGCTATGGGTTGTGAAAGGATCCTTGGAGCCTTGTAACAACTTTGGTCCTTAGAGGCTGTGGGTTGGGCTGGAATCTCTAGAGCCTTGTAATAGATTGGGTCCTATAGAAGCTGTGGGTTGAGATAGTAGACTTTGGAGCCCTATAACAGCTTGGGAAGAGGCCATCTTGAATAAACATCAAAGGAAGACTTGATTGAAGACTTATGTTACTGCATTACAATTACAATGGTTTCTGGACTCCCTAGAAGGGGGTGAATAACTGTGTGCACACTTGGGGTTGAGGTAGAGTACCTATGGAATCCCTGTTGACAAAAGAAGTTGTAGTTAGCTGGTGAGATTGAGGAAGGAGGTCCTCTGGAATCCTTGTTTCAGTTGGTAGTTGGTGTTTTAATCCCTTGAGAAAGCATCCCCCTTAGACTTTGGCTAGATTCGAGGTGACAACTACAAGTGTGTTTGCAACTGTCTATCGTTGGGTGAAGAGTCCTTGTCCCAGACTCAATTGCCTTGCAAGCTCAATGATAAGTATCTACTCATACTTTTTTATCTATTGATGAATCATGGCGCCTTTCTATTTAAAATGGTTTTAGGATTCATAACGATAACTGTGTCGTTGATATACTAAGCATGTGTTACCTCTCTGTGTGGAGATGGATTTTATGGTTATGACAATATACATGAATGTATGTATGCGTTGAATTTTGAGCTATTGTTGTTGTTACATTAATTGCTCAAACATGGTCCTTTGGATTGGAAGAGGTGTTGTGTGAAGCATTTGTTAATATTTCTATAACCTGCAAGATTTAGAAAAATGTAAATGAAACAACATGATAACAAATATTATTCCATGTCTTTGCATTTAGATCTTGTGCTGCATAACACATATAACAATAAGGAATATGTTGTATTTCTAAGCAGAACCTATTTTAAACGAAATTCTTGACTATATTAAAAGCAACACATAAGTAAATAATAAAGGAAAATAAGGCCATGTTGCAAGCCAAAGCAAAAGCCATAAGATCTTGAATTAAAACTTGAAATAGTGGGCTTAGAGACCCTTTTATTTATATGAGATGGTTACATTAAAGACTGCCTATTCAATAGGGCCTACATTCACTTACTTCCATTTATTTTCTTGTGTTACAAGATGTTTTTCCTTGCGAAAAACATTGCATGAGAATCGAGGGTTGTTTCCCTTAGGGCCATATGAGCCCATCAAATTTACCTAAATGGCCTCCAACATCGCATTATGATAAGGCTGGATGTCTTTTGTTGGCGTCCTAGTGTCACAGGTGAGGCACCGGAAGGAACTTTGTAGTGCCATGGAGCAGCTTACAGGCTCAACTTGGATTCTGGCAGCGTTGGCATGTGGTGGGCGAGGTGGAAACCTGTTAGGAGTTCACACCAATCCCATGGTAGGTAATGTTTGTTGAAGCACCTATGCAAACATGTATGGAATTCCCTGTATGAGAACAGGGAATGTAGGCGGGCTAGGTACTCCTTAGAGTTGGATTCATCCAAGCTCAGGAGGGGTAGCACCATGGAATGCCTTAATAAACCATTGGTGTTGACATGAAGCCTTGACATTGATATGGAGTTCTGTCAAATGTCTAATATAGAGAAATGGTCAAGAAGACTGGCTCAAGGAATTCTGCATAGCAACAAAGATTTTCCTTGGGGCAACCACAAAGACCCCCTTCTAGTTCACAACATAAGGTAGGGTCGATATCCCTTAATCAAGCCATGTAAAAGAGTGAGAGAAAAATTGTTGCAGTGCAGAAGGATTGAGCTATAAACTTATGAGAAAGGGTCATGTAACCTTATCCTTTCATTGATCAAAATCCTCACCATGGAGGCTCTCCATTGGCGCGTTGCAATGCAGAGGGATCGAGCTCTGAACTTATAAGAAAGGGTCATGTAACCTTATCCTTTCATTGATCAAAATCCTCACCATGGAGGCTTCCCATTGGCGCGACTCGATTCTCCTCTAATGTGATTAGTCGCGAAAGTGTTGATGTGGCTTGGAAGGAATACCCCAATATATTGTTACGAGTGGCAAAAGGGGTTAATCAGGATAGTGATAACCGTGACACAGTGACGACCACACAAGCCTAGATATTATGTTATAGGTTGGGGATGGACCTACCTCACAGGTCATCCTATTAGGTTCACTCGTAGCACTCGCATAAGTTGCAGGCGGAAGGGAGCGGGATGAGGTGGCAGTGCCACTACATGTCCTAATCGGAAGCAAGGGTTGTGCATTGTTGTGACCCACGAAACCAATGTGGCCTAAAGATGGAACCTGAAGGTCTTACCCAAGAACATTTTTAAGGGCACGAGCAAAGAAGAACCAGGTGAAAAGAAGCGGGATGATGTGGGCCTGACAAGATTGCTATTGGCTGGAATGGGAGGCCCACAACCACATAGGCTAGAATGCCTAAACCAGAAGCATGAAGAGAAGGCACAAATTGAAAATGCTAAGTAAACCCTAGTGGGATGATGAAAGGAGTTTACGTGGCTGGGCCTGCATTGTTATTGTAGTGCTATTGGTGAGAGACTAGCCCACTTGCTGAGTCAGCCCGACGAAGTTCAACCTTGAAGATTTAAGCAGGAGTCAATTGTAAATCACTGGGATGGAGGAAAGTAGGATGACGTAGGAGTGGTCCCAGTGGCAGTAGGGAGTCAAACATGGTAGACCATGGAGAAGAGGCCATACAACCCCACCATCCATGTAAGCCTGGTAAGTGAACCCGACGGGAAGTAAAAGGGGCGCTTTTGGTTGTGCACTAGGAGGGACCAAATGGGATGATGTGGGTCGGCTGCATGGCCATACACGCAAGCTCGACAAATCTCTCATTGGTGGAGAGAGGACACACAACCAAGTCAACCCGACGTTGTGTTCTTGACGGAATAAAGTGTCATCGTAAGATATGACATTCTAGGATAATTGCAAGCATCAGGAGAGGGTGAGCAGGGTGACGTGTCTAGTAAGACCCAACTGGAAGGTGCTGGTTAAGGTAGAGATTGGAAGTTGTTGGAGTTTGGTCGACATAGAATATATATATCTATCTATCTATATATATATATATATATATATATATATATATATATATATATATATATATATATATATCTGTGTGTGTGTGTGTGTGTGTGAATATGGAACCCATGTGTGTATGTGTGTCTATATATAAATATGGAACCATTAATGTGATTTTTTTTTTTAAGGCTGTGGTTCACGGAAACCCTCTAGTCAATGGGTGGCGCTACGTCCACAGAAATATCTGTGCTGATCGACCCGAAGGGAATCTAGCCCTACGCCCACTGCAAGGCCTGACCCCAAGGGCTTCAGGGAGATTGGACCTGTGACCTCTCGATGGCGAGGCACTGATTTTGACCAACTGAGCTAACCCTTGGGGCTCATTAACGTGAAATTATATATATATTAGTATATAATATATATATATATATATATATATATATATATATATATATATATATATATATATATATATATATATATATATATATATATATATATATATATATATATATATATATATATATATATATATATCGAGCGTTGAACTTGGATGCTTGATACCACTCGCCTCTGTAAGTCACCCAACCCCTCAGGTTACCATTATAGGAATGGGGTATATATATATATATATATACCCCATTCCTATAATGGTAACCTGAGGGGTTGGATGACGTTACAGAGTGGTATCAGAGCATCCAAGTTCAACGCTTTGACTGGATGGGCTTCATCACAACAAGTGATGATATTGAAAATTGACTAATTAATTGTTTAGGTGTTGAAAGCCAGTTTGAATTATTGATTATTGCCTTGCGGGTAAACTTGTGCTAGTGTGAACTATTTGGTTGACAACACCTTGGTGAGAGCAAGACCATGGCCATAAACATGTTGTTTATTGCTAATTATCATGAAAAATTGTTGGATTAAATGACTGATGCATATGATTTGTAAATGTGTTTTCACACTAACACAATTGTTCTGTAACAACAAAATTCTCCAGGACAACTCCATGAACGCAAGGTTCATGACCATCATGGTGTTTTTTTATTATTACATGAAAAAATAATAGTGTGTGTAGTTGAAAACACAACATAAGCATCATAAACAAAGGAAATATAGCAATGAGGACCGAAATGGTTGAGTACAGTTCTATTCAATCACAACATGGAAGTGACTGGATCAGATCAAATGAGGAAGAAATATTAGTTGACGAAGGGGGAGGGAATCAGTCACTAGACTGGATGGAAACCTTGAGGAGCCCGAGGGCTGAGGTGAGAAGCTTTAAGGTCGACAATGAGAAGCTGGTAAGAGGCCAAGAAAGGCAAGCAAAGATCAATTCATTCATCTTGCAGAGTCTCTTGGAAGAGACAAATGAAATTTGATATGAAGGCTAGTCATAGAGACAAGAAAAGCCTTCATGATTCAGTAGAAAGCACCAATGGGGTAGATGGTGGCAGGTCCAGAAAGAGGCATAGGCGAGGAAGTGAGGACGCTTTACTAGGAGATGTACCCTTGAGAACTTCAAGGGGAGGAACTAAAACATAGGTGCATTATTCAAGTAAACCATCTTGTTATGCTGCTAGGAGACATGACCACCATTCTCACCATTACCATCATCATCATTCAGAGAGAAAAGAAAAGAATCACATGCCTGAATATTTTAAGAAGGCTAAGCCACCCACATTTTATGGGGATATGAATAAAGTGGAGGACGTAGAAGCTTGTCTATGGGGAATGAAGAAAATTTTCAGAATACGTGACTATTCTAAGAATATGAAAGTTAAAGTTGCCACCTATAGCTTGAAGGGAAAACCACATATATGGTGGGAGGATTTGAAGAATATTGGAGGTATTGTTGAGAAATTGGGATGAGTTTGAAAAGCTCTTTAGAGAGAAATACTTGTCTTAACATTATTACAATAGTAAGGAAAAATAGTTCTATGAACTTGAATGGGTCAATTAACCAGTGATGAGCATGTCACCAAGTTTCTAGAATTATTGAGGTATGTGCCATATATCAAGGATCAATAATTAAAAATTCAATGATTCATCAGTGGGTTTCCTATAACATTCAAGGATAAAATTTTGTCGCTGGAACCCCAAACTCTGAAAGATGCCATTAAAAAGCTAGAGCACTACTACGAGAAAGAAAAACACAAACATGATATTAAAAATAATTGGAAGGATAAAAACAATGCTGGACATAAGAAGAATTGGCCTAGGAAAAACTAAAAACGAAAGAAGGTAAGCGCCCAACTCATACAAGACAGATCCAACAAAAATCCAACATTGTCGATAAAAAAAATGTGCAAGAACTAGCGTCAACACAACCCAAGTTCGAAGGCCGAGAGCCGCTCAAATGTTTGACTTGAGGTGGGAACCACAAGAGGAGAGACTATCCACATCAGCCATATGTCAAACCAAATATTTACAATGCTCAAGAGGCAAGCACAATGGGTGAAGTAGCTCAGAGCATGCAAACAATTTATTCCGTAGTGGACAACCACCAAGCAGATCACCATGCATCCATCATTAAGATGGAAGGTAAGCTACAAGAGCAATTCATTTCTATTTTAATTGATCCAACTTCTAATTATAGCCATGTCAGCCCAAATCTTGTTGAGAGTTGTGGTTTTGGAAAGGAAATGGATAAAGAAACTTCGTTGGTTCAGTTGGAAATTGGGACAAAAAGAAAAATCATCCATTGCGTAAAGTACTGCGAATTCGAGCTCAATTTCATGCCCATAAAAAGCCCACTTGAATGTGTTGCCATTGGGTGTGTATGACATGTTATTGGGCATGTACTGGTTGTACTTACACCAGACCAAGGTAGATTTCTATGAAAAAGCAATTGAATGTTTAGATGAGAAAGGAACAAAAAGAGTATTGCATGGCAGGAAAAAGCCCATTTCAGCGAGGTTAATCACGACTATGCTCACCAAACTTAGCATCAGAAAATTATGCATGTTATTTGCAATAAAAGTTTCCAAGGATGAGGAAATTAATAGAGAAATAGAAGGCGAGGAAGCTAAATTGCTACAAAAGTACCCTATTTTGCAGCAGTACACAAATGTCTTTCCATTGGAGGTTCCTGGATTACCTCCTCACAGAGAGATAAAATTCTCTATTGAGTTGGTACCTAGAGCAACACCAATGTCTAAGGCTCCATATAAGATGAGCGCCCCAGAATTGGTTGAGTTGAAATTGCAGCTAAAGGGAATGCTTGACAAATGTTATATAAGGCCTAGTGTGTCCCCATGGGGAGCACCGATATTGTTTGTAAAGAAGAAGGATGGAACCCTTAGATTATGCATTGATTACAAGAAACTGAATAAGGTGACTATCAAGAATACGTATCCATTACTAAGGATTGCTGATCTCTTTGATCAATTGAGGAGAGAAACAATTTTCTCCAAAATTGAATTGAGGTCAAGATACCATGAAGTAAGAATTAAGGAAGAAGATATTCATAAGATTGATTTCATAACAAGGTATGTCATTATGAGTTTGTAGTGGTACCCTTTGGGCTTACCAATGGCCCTGCCACATTCATGTGCCTGATTAACAATGTGTTACGTCCTTATTTGCGCAAATTTGTCGTTGTATTTGTCGATGACATACTGGTGTATTCAAAGATGAAAGAACAACATGAGAAACATTTGACTGCAGTGTTACAATTGTTGAGAGAGCATAAGCTCTATGCAAAGCTTAGAAAGTGTGACTTCTTTGAGTCATAGATACATTACTTGGAGCAAATCGTTTCCAAGGAAGGAATCTCAGTTGATCTTGAAAAGATCAAAGCCATAATGGAGTGAGGAACTCCAAAGAACGTGGGTGAAATTAGATCATTCATGGGATTGGTAGGATATTATAAGAGATCTATCTGGAATTATCCAAGATAGGCCATCCCATTACAACCTTGCAAAGAAAAGGAAAAAATATTTGAGTGGACTGCACAATGTGCAGAAAGATTTGAGCAATTAAAACAATTTCTCACCAATGCACCAATGCTAAGAATTGCAAGTCTTGACAAGGATTTCATGGTGTGTACAGATGCCTCAAAAGAGGGACTCAGTGGAGTCGTGATTCAGGAAGGGGAAGTCACATGCTATGAGTCCAGAAAGTTAAATGAGTATGAGGTAAATTTTGTAATACATGATTTAGAATTGGTTGCCATAATTCATGCCTTAAAAATGTGGAGACATTATCTCATTGGCAGAAAATTTATGCCTATGATAGACCATAGTGGGCTCAAATATTTGTTTGGACAATTGAATTCAAATGTTAGGCAAGCAATATGGCTAGCCACGCTCAACGAATTTGACTTTGAAATCAAGTACATAAAAAGGTAAAGAAAACAAGTTTGATGGTGCTTTGAGAAGAAGTCAGGGAAATCACTTGGTAGCTGTAAGTTCCTACACGACAAATTTGATAGAATATCACCTCACTAAGGATAACCTAATTAGGTTCAAAAGAAGAATTTATGTGCCTAACAATGATGAAATGAAAAGGCTGATAATGAAAGAGTTCAATGTTAAGATTTACTCAGGCCATCCATGGTATAAAAAGATCCGTACATCCATTAAAAAGTACTATTAATGGGTGAATTTGAACAAGGAAGTGGTTCATTTTGTGGCAAGATGCATGGAATGCCAACAAATAAAGTCCAAGTGCAAGCATCCGACATGATTTTTCCAACCTATCCCTAGTATTCCAAAATGGAAGTGGGAGGCAATTTCTATGGATTTCATTACAGGATTGCCCAAAATGCCTAAGCAACATGATACAATCATGGTAGTGGTGGATAAGATAAGGAAGGTAGCTCATTTCGTAGTAGTCAAGTCCACTAACTATGATAGTGACATTGCACAAATTTTCTTAGAGGAGATTGTGAGGCTACATGGCATTCCCAAAAATATCGTGTCAGATAGAGATGCTAGATTTACTTTAAGGTTTTGGAAGGAACTGTTTGTAGGATTTGGAACATAATTGACATTTATTACAACCTATCATCCAAAAACATATAGGAAAACAAATAGGAGAAACAAAATCATCGAGGACATGTTAAAAATGTATGTGATGCATCAACCCAAGAAGCGAGAAGAATATCTTCCACTTGTGGAATTCACATACAACAATGGACACCAAGAATCCATAAAGATGAGCCCATTTGAGGCATTGTATGGTAGGAGTTGCAACACTCCTATTAGTTGGAGTGATCCAGTTAACAGGGTCCATGTAGGACATGATATGCTCAAGGATTTAGAGCAACAAGTCCAAATCATGAAACATAATTTGAAAGTGGCACAGGATAGGAAAAAAATCTATGTAGATCAGCATAGGGTGCACAAAGAATTCCAAGTTGGGGAACATGTTTATTTGAGGATTAAACCCAAGAGGAGTTCACTAAGAATTAGGATATGTGCCAAGTTGGCACCATGGTATTGTGGGCCATTTGAAATCCTTGAGAGGATTGGAGCAGTGGCATGCATGTTGGCTTTACCTCCCTTAGGTAGAGTTCATGATGTTTTCCATGTTTCTTTACTTAAAATATATGTACAAAATTCTAATAATGTGATTGATTGGTCTACACTACAGATGGAACCAAAGGGAGAGTTCTAGCTAGAAACAATGTGTATTATAGGCCATGGGAGATTCAGGCTCCGAAATCGAGCCATAGAGCAAGTCAAGGTGCAGTGGAAGCACTCTGGGCCAAAAGAGGCCACGTGGGAAATGGATGATGCCATGAAAGTTAATTATCACTTATTATTTTCTAGTTAAAGCAAGTGTGTATATGACTGTAAATATTGTATAGAGTCATGTGTATAAAGCTCCATGAAACAATATGTGTTGCGTTTTGTTTTTGGTGTTGCATATGGGAAGATGAACACCGAGGGCAGTGTTCCCACAAGGGGTAGGGAATTGTGATATCCCCACCCATGGTTCTCTCATAAACTAAATTATAAATATTTTTGCAATATGGGAAATAAAAAAAGGGGGACTAAGTCAAAGGGACACAAATTCCAGAGCTGGGGAGGAGGATTACTTGCTTTGGATGTTGTGGTTTATTGTGCAGAGAAAGAACATGAATTGTAGGACAAACATTCAAAAATAGCTGGTGCATTAATTTAATGAACTGGTTCTTGAAATTAAATGGGTTGCAAGAGAAAGTACGCAAGCTCATGTTACTTGAGAAACAACAACAAGAAAAGAGGACAAGTAGTCCAACAAAGGGAGTGCACATTGTAGGTTAGCAAGGACACAACAATAAATGCAAAACAAGGAAAAAATACAACAACAAACATTCATTCGAAGGAAGGAAGAGGCAGATAAAGAAGGAAAAGGAAATTCGAGCACCCAATGAGAGTAAATTAACAGGCGTCTCTGAAGAGAAGAGAAGAGAAGAGATGGGATTAGTTCTTTGATTCCCTGGAGGCTGTGGGTTGAGTTGCTAGTATCAAGAGCCCTAAAATAGCTCGAGGTTCCTTGAGATTGTGGGTTGAGATAGGATACCTGGAGCCCTGTAACAGCTTGTGTCCCTGGAGGCTATCGGTTGAGACAAAGGTTTCTTGAGCCCTGTAACAACTTGGGTCCTTGGAGGCTGTGGATTGGGATGTAATCTCTGGAGCTTTCTAACAACTTGGGTCCCTTGGTGGCTGTGGGTTGGGATGGAATCTCTGGATCCTTCTAACAACTTGGGTCCCCTGGAGGTTGTGGGTTAAGATAATAGACTTAGGAGCCCTGTAACAACATAGGAAGAGGCCATCCTGAAGCAACATCAAAGGAAGACTCAATTGAAGACTTCTGTTATTTCATTACAATTATAGTGTATATTGGATTCCCTAGAAGGGCGCGAATTACTGTGTGTGCGCTTGGGGGTGAGGGAGAGTACCTATGGACTCCATGTGTTGACAATATAAGTGGTAGTCAGCTGGTGGGATTGAGGAAGGAGCTCAATTGGAATCCCTATTTTAGTTGGAAGTTGGTGTTTTAATCCCTTGAGCAAGCATCCTCCTTAGACTCTGGAATTTGGTTCGAGGGTGACAACTACAAGTAAGTGTGGAGACAACTGCTTATGGCCGGCTGGAGATTCCTTGTCCTAGACTCAGTTGCCTTGCAAGCTCAAATATAAGTATATGCTCATACTTGTTTATCTGTTGATGAATCATGATGCATTTTTGTTTAAAATGGTTTTGGGAATCAGAACTATAACTGTGTCATTGATATAATAAGCATTTGTTACCTCTGTGTGTGGAGGTGGCTTTTATGATTATGTTAATATGCATGAAAGTATGTATGCGTTTCATTTTGAGCTATTGTTGTTGTTATATGAATTGCTCAAACATCGTCCTGTGGATTGGATTGGAAGAGGTGCTATGTGAAGCATTTGTTAGTATTGCTATAACTTGCAAGATTTAGTAGAATGTAAATGAAACAATGTGATAACATATATCGTGCCATGTCTCTGCATTGAGATCCTGTGCTACATAAACCATATGATAATAAGGACTATGTTGTATTTATAAGCGGAACCTTATTTTAAATGAAATGCTTAACTATATTGAAACCAACACATAAGTAAATAATAAAGGAACATAAGGCCATGTTGCAGGCTGCATGAAAAGCCATAAGAGCTTGAATTAAAACTTGAAACAATGGGCTAATATACCCTTTTATTTATATGAAATGGTTACATTGAAGATCATTTTCTCAATAGGGTTTGCATTCACTTACATCCATTTATTTGCTTATGTTATATTGGAATGCGATAGGAGTTGCATAAGCATTGAGGGTTGTTTCCCTTGGGGCTAGATGAGCCCATAAAATTCACCTAAATTTCCTTCAACCTTTCATTATGAGCAAGATGAATGTCTTTCGTTGACATCCTATGTTGGGTATATGACCAAAGTCCCACATTGACTAGAAGTGGAGAGGATCATGGGTATATAAGGATGGACAAATATCTCCATTAGTATGAGGCCTTTTAGGGTAAGTCCAAAAGCAAATCCATGAGGGCTTAGGCCCAAAGTGGACAATATCATACCATTGTGGAGATATGTGGTGTCCAGAGTCCTTACAAGTGGTATCAGAGCCATGCCTTGAAGTTAGCCAAGTGGATGAATCCTCGGAATGCCGAACGAAGGTGGTGGGACCCGGTAATATCACGATGGGATCCGTGGATGAGCTCGGTTAGACAGGCGGTGTGCTCCGGATTCTTCATGGATGTGTCCTGGTCCCAACACGGATGAAGAGGAGTTGACCTGGGATAGAGCAAGCTCTCGAGGCAGGTGGTGTTCCATGTAAGGCGTGTGCTTCCAGTGCATTGGAGCGGAGAATCCTGGTTGGTAGAGAGTGGACGGATGGATGCTTGATGGGCCTTTGTTCGAGGGGAGGATTGTTGGGTATACGACCAAAGTCCCACATTGACTAGAAGTGGGGAGGATCATGGGTATATAAGGATGGACAAATATCTCCATTGGTATGAGGCCTTTTTGGGTAAGTCCAAAAGCAAATCCAAGAGGGCTTAGGACCAAAGTGGACAATATCATACCATTGTGGAGATATGTTGTGTCCAGAGTCCTTACATCCTAGTGTCGCCGGTGAGGCACCAGAAGGTTCTACACATTGTCATGGAGTTGCTTATAGACTCGACTTAGATTATGGCATTGTTAACGTGTGGAAGGTGAGGTGGAAACCTCTTAGGAGTCCACGCCAAGATCGTGGTAGGTAATGGTTGCTGGAGTACCTACATCGAGATGCGTGGAATTCCTTATCTGAGAACGGGGAATGCAGGTAGGCCAGATACTCCTTGGAGTTGGATTCATCCAAGCTGAGGAGGGGTAGCACCATAGAACGCCTTAATAAACCATCGACATTGACATGACACCTTGATGTTGATCAGGAGGTTTTATGAACCTATGAGACATAGCCATGGCTGAGAAGACTAACTCAAGGAAGTCCGTGCAACAAGAAATTTGGTTCGTGTGACGATCGCGGATATTCCCTTCTAATTCACAACATAAGGCGGGGTCGATATCCCTTAATCTAGCCATCAAAGAGAGTGAGAGAAAACTTGTCACAACGCAGAGGGATCGAGAAATGAACTTATAAGAAAGGATCGAGTAACCTTATCCTTTCAGTGATTAGAAACCTCAACATAGAGGCTTCCCATTGGCGTGACTCGATTCTCCTCTAATTTAGTTCGTCGCGAAAGCGTTAACGTGGGCCCGAAGGAATATGTCAAAAGATTGTTATGGGAGGCAAAATGGGCTAACCAAGATAGTGATTACTGGGACACGTTGGCAGCCACGCAACCCTAGTTGTTATGTTATTGGTTGGGGATGGACCTGCCTGACAGGTCATCCTGTTAGGTTCACTTGGAGCACTTTCATAAGGTGTAGGCGGAAGGGAGCAAGATGAGGTGGCGGTGCCACTACGAGTCCCAATCAGATGCAAGGGTCATGTAGAAGTGTGACCCACCAAATCGACGTGGACTGGAGATAGAACTCTAAGGTCTTACTTGGGAACATTTCTAAGGGTGCGAGAAAAGAAGAACTGGGTGAAAAGAAGTGGGATGATGTGGCACTATGATGTGCACCCAACATGATTGCTATTGGATGGAATGGGAGGCCCACAGCCTGAAAGCATGAAGAGAAGGCGTAAAGTGGGTAAAGTCTGGCGGGATGACACAAGGATTTTATGTGGCTAGGCCTGCACAGTTGCCATAGTGTTATTGGTCGGAGATTGACCCACTTACCGAGTCAGGCCGACAAAGTTCATTCCGTAAGATTTAAGTGGGAGTCAATTGTTAAGCATCGAGATGGAGGCAAGTGGGATGACATGGGATTTGTCGTGGCGGCAGCAAGGAGTCAGACGTGGCAGACCAATGTGGAAGAGGCCATATGACCTCACCATCCATGTAAGCCCGATAAGTGAAACCCAACGAGAAATAAAAGGGGCACTTTTTGTAATGGAGGGACCAAACAGGATGACGTGGGTTAGTTGCGTGACCATACACATAAGATCGATAGATCTCTCATTGGTTGAGGGAGAACCCACAACCAGGTTAGCCTGATGCTATGTTCCTAGAGGAATAAAGTGTTACCGGAAGATATGAGGTGCCAAGATAATTGCAAGTGCTGAAAGAGGGTAAGTGGGGTGATGTGTCCAATAGGACCCACACGGAAGTCATTGGTTAATGTAGAGAGTGGAATTCGTCGGCTTTTGGCGAGCATAACAAATATATATGTGTGTGCGTGTTTATATATATATATATACCCCATTCCTCTAATGGTAACCTGAGGGGTCGGGTGATGTTACAGTTTCTCCCCACACGTATAGACAACAAGCAAACAATTGCACATTCTATATACCCAGAGGGCTACAATCCAAAGTTTCAACATGCATTTTGTTTGGTCGCATCCCCTCCTCAAGTATATTTTTGTACAACCAGCCAAGGAAAGGGTTTCCCTCTATGTAACCTGTAGTTTGCATGGATTTATCTAAAGTCTTCTATATCATTGCATATGTTTATGATATATGTTTTGCTTATCCCCATTTAACAAATTACTTTAGTATTTATGAATCTATGGTTTTATGTCCTAGCTCTTAAAATTAGAGAGTTAATATAAAAATGACTTGTGCTTTTGCATTCAAAAATTGAGCATTGATTCTCTGCCAAATATGCAAAATGTTTGCACCTAACATTTATTGCACAAAAACTTGTTGATGAAAGTCAAGCTTGAGAAATACATTATCTAGCCCAGATTACCCATAGATTAAATTCATGGAAAAATGCATTGAAATATTTTACTCTCCACCACATTCAGACCATGAACCTTGGAATCTGTTTTTTTCCCTTTCTAAAATCTCTATGAGAATTGGCTGATGGTGTTTGTATGTTTTTTAAGTTCTTATTTATGGGTTTCATTGTAACACAGGTAAGATGGTATGAGCCAAATTTATTATAGAATGTGAAGTGAGTGAATCCATGGATGGTTGAAGTTGTTTCCAATGTGCCTACGATCTAATTGTTGCCTTTCACACTACCCAAGAAGAAGCTTAGAGTGAATCAACATTTGGAGTTTCAGTTAGAGGGGCATGGAATTATGAGAGGAATTCAATGGCTACACTTACTAATAATGTGTTAAGGAAAATTAACCATTGTCATGGTCTTTCAGAAAATGTTCCAGCAGGCATGCAGGGAGCTAGGTATTGGTTGCATTTCACATGGATAGACACCACACATTCCTTCCTCTTCCCCACCAACCATATGGCAACCAACTGTTTAAACGAATTCTAGAGGCAAGTGGAAGTCAAGGCGAGAATGGGAGATGACTTGTTCAAGTGTTGCAAATGTGAGGTTTGAAAATATCTTGTGAGATTCACGCACCTACCTCGATATTAACAATCTAAGGACATTTGAGGGCTTGGTGGATATGTTTGGCATGAAGCAAAATTGCAATTGATCTTGCCCTTGAAAATTTTAGTGCAGCAGATCTCGCCCTGAAGAATTTCAGTGCAATAGATGCTTTAAGGCTATGGCCACGATAGCTAGTTCAATGAACAAAGCATCTAGAGGAAAATCGATCTATGAAAATGGAGAAGGCAAAACATTTGGAGGAAAACTGAACCCGATAAATTGGGAAAACGAGGGTTAGGAAAGCTCCATTTCCCATCTTGGGGAGACTCAAGCCCTACATCAGGCGAAGGGGCTAGTGATGGAGTAATGGTTCGTGCAAAAACTCTTTCCATGTGTCAGTTTTTCACTTGATGGAGGAGGACGAAAATGGGGCGTTAGGATTGGCTAAGATGAACCGTATTTGCCCAACCAACTCCATAAAGGAACACCTTTGGTTTAAATATAAATAAAAACAATATATTTATTAATTTATATTTACATTATTTAAAAATTAATTTTACAATTATTAAATTATTTAACTTTTTAACATATTTAAAATAATTAAAAAACAATTATTAAACAATATATGGAAAGAGATTATCTTTTTTAATAACTAATTATTAATATAAATATATTAAAGAAGATAATATACTCTTTTTTTTTAGGCTACATTATGGTCATGTCCAAGATAACACACCCAAATAGGTTGAAAATTTGAACAAATAACTTAACATCTAAGAGTGTCTTAACAACACACCCAATCACCATCTATCCAAGACCTCATAAACAAGATAATATTTTATTAGAAAATCCATAAAAATTTTTATTAAAAACTAATTATTAAATAAATATATAAAATAAATATTATTTTATTAGAGAAAGCCATAAAAAATATTAAAACAAAAGATATATAAATATAAAAGGGAATTTGTAAATTATTTTAAATATCCATGAAATTTAAGTTAATTAAACTATGTGAGGTCAATTCTTATTGCATAAATTCATAATAAAGAATTGAGGTAAAAGTTACTTATATCCTTATAGCATAAATTCATAGCAAGGCCGCATAACCAAGCTGATGCTTGGTTTAAATATAGCTAATTTGAAATAAAAATAAAAATTGTAGGTTTAGCAACAATGAGGCTACATCATGGTCATATCCAAGAATAACATGCAACTAGGGCAGATAATTGAACGAGTGACACATCTCACCTAATTACCCTCTATCCAAAGACCCCATGAACAACTAAATTAAAATAATTAAATGTGGAATTGTTTTACATTTTATTTATTGATTTTAATTGGGTTTGATTGATTTCAATCATATATTTATGAAAAGAAAAATGGGTTTTTTTTTATTTATTTATTTATTTATTTTTTTTTTTACATTTTATCTTATTTATTTTTATATTCATTAATTGTATTGTAATTTAATTAATTTTATTTATAATGTAATTTTAAAACTGTAAAATAATTAAACTTTTGATAAAGTAAAATAAAGTATTCTATGTTGATTGTTATAAGTTATGGCTTCTATACTTTTGTAGCTAGGGTGTATCTAAACCCTTTTCGCTTATTTCCTTCCCATTTTCATTTGAATTAAAACAAATTGAAAATTTGAAAATGGTTTTTCCTCAAAAGAAAAATACATTTTTTTTTATGGTATTGATGTTGTAACATATGTCTAGTTAACATTTTGGAATATTATATATATATATATAAATATATATAATCATTTTACTAATCAAAGTAGATAAAAAATAACTCTTTAAAATTAAATAATGCAAACCATGGCATGCCCATAACTTATAAACCATAATTATTATGTTTTAGCCTTCACAATCAACAAACCTAATCCATTGTATATGATTTATATATAAACATGAATATCCACCCACATTAGATGTTGAATGACATTTTAATAAGATTAATAATAAAAATTTAAATATTTATATGGATTAATGAGAGTTTATTTAAAAAAATGTATTATATAATATTATATATACTAATATATATTATATATATTAATATATATATATATATTATAAATATATATTATATATATATTCCTTTGTGGTAACTGGATATATATATTATTAATTATCCAAGTGAGACCCCTTGTGCGATTTGATTGCTAAGTCTAACAAGACATACATACTCTACCCCTCTCTCCCTCTCTGGTTTTGAACCTGCGACCTCTCAGGAGGAAACACATGCTCTTAACCATTAGGCCCACTCAAGTTGTATTTACCTTGCAATATGAGAAATGATTCTAACGAGGTACCTTGCAATTTGATTTTGAAATAATGGGATGTGAGAGACTTCATAGTCTTTCTTTGTTAGACAATGTTTTTATGTTAATGTCAACCACCTTGTTTATGCTTTATCATGTTGTGCTAACACATGCTCTTAACCATTAGGCCCACTCAAGTTGTATTTACCTTGCAATATGGGAAATGATTCTAACGAGGTACCTTGCAATTTGATTTTGAAATAATGGAATGTGAGAGACTTCATAGTCTTTCTTTGTCAGACAATGTTTTTATATTAATGTCAACCACCTTGTTTATGCTTTATCATGTTGTGCTATAAACGTTTGAGAGGAAGTAAGACAATGTTTTTATATTAATGTTAACCACCTTGTTTTTGAAACACATGCTCTTAACCATTAGGCCCACTCAAGTTGTATTTACCTTGCAATATGGGAAATGATTCTAACGAGGTACCTTGCAATTTGATTTTGAAATAATGGGATGTCAGACACTTCATAGTCTTTCTTTATCGGACAATGTTTTTATATTAATGTCAATGTTTTTATATTAATGTCAACCACCTTGTTTCTGATTTATCATGCATAGTCTTTCTTTATCAGACAATTTTTTATATTAATGTCAACCACCTTGTTTCTGATTTATCATGTTGTGCTATAGACATTTGAGAGGAAGTAAGACAATGTTTTTATATTAATGTCAACCACCTTGTTTATGGTCTTTCTTTCTTTATCGATGTCAACCACCTTGTTTCTAATTTATCATGTTGTTCATAGTCTTTCTTTATCGGACAATGTTTTTATATTAATGTCAATGTTTTTATATTAATGTCAACCACCTTGTTTATGATTTATCATGCATAGTCTTTCTTTATCAGACAATGTTTTTATATTAATGTCAACCACCTTGTTTCTGATTTATCATGTTTTTATATTAATGTCAACCACATTGTTTCTGATTTATCATGCATAGTCTTTCTTTATCGGACAATGTTTTTATATTAATGTCAACCACCTTGTTTCTGATTTATCATGCATAGTCTTTCTTTATCGGACAATGTTTTTATATTAATGTCAACCACCTTGTTTCTGATTTATCATGCATAGTCTTTCTTTATCGGACAATGTTTTTATATTAATGTCAACCACCTTGTTTCTGATTTATCATGCATAGTCTTTCTTTATCGGACAATGTTTTTATATTAATGTCAACCACCTTGTTTCTGATTTATCATGTTGTGCTATAGACGTGTGAGAGGAAGTAAGACAATGTTTTTATGTTAATGTCAACCACCTTGTTTCTGGTCTTTCTTTCTTTATCGATGTCAACCACCTTGTTTCTAATTTATCATGTTGTTCATAGTCTTTCTTTATCGGACAATGTTTTTATATTAATGTCAACCACCTTGTTTCTGATTTATCATGCATAGTCTTTCTTTATCAGACAATGTTTTTATATTAATGTCAATGTTTTTATATTAATGTCAACCACCTTGTTTCTGATTTATCATGCATAGTCTTTCTTTATCAGACAATGTTTTTATATTAATGTCAACCACCTTGTTTCTGATTTATCTTGTTTCTGATTTATCATGTTCTTATATTAATGTCAACCACCTTGTTTCTGATTTATCTTGTTTCTGATTTATCATGTTCTAATATTAATGTCAACCACCTTGTTTCTGATTTATCATGCATAGTCTTTCTTTATCGGACAATGTTTTTATATTAATGTCAACCACCTTGTTTTGATTTATCGTTGTGCTATAGACGTTTGAGAGGAAGTAAGACAATGTTTTTATATTAATGTCAACCACCTTGTTTCTGGTCTTTCTTTAATGTCAACCACCTTGTTTCTGATTTATCATGTTCTTATATTAATGTCAACCACCTTGTTTCTGATTTATCTTGTTTCTGATTTATCATGTTCTTATATTAATGTCAACCACCTTGTTTCTGATTTATCATGCATAGTCTTTCTTTATCGGACAATGTTTTTATATTAATGTCAACCACCTTGTTTTGATTTATCGTTGTGCTATAGACGTTTGAGAGGAAGTAAGACAATGTTTTTATATTAATGTCAACTACCTTGTTTCTGGTCTTTCTTTCTTTATCGATGTCACACCTTGTTTCTAATTTATCATGTTGTGCTATAGACGTTTGAGAGGAAGTAAGACAATGTTTTTATATTAATGTCAACCACCTTGTTTCTGGTCTTTCTTTCTTTATCGATGTCAACCACCTTGTTTCTAATTTATCATGTTGTGCTATAGACATTTGAGAGGAAGTAAGACAATGTTTTTATATTAATGTCAACCACCTTGTTTCTGCTTTATCATGTCGTGTAAGTTAGAGCAAGACATTTGAGAGGAAGTAAGTTAGAGCAAGCAAGCACAGTTCATTGTTGTGTAGTTGTTATACTAATATTTTATCACATGGAAAATATATTTATATTGAGACTACCATAACAACAAAGCTCATCAAGTCACCTACAAGAATTGAACCTAGGTGGAGATTATCATAATCATTCCTCCAAACCATCCAAGATAAACCCAATTAACAATATGCAAAGATGATCTTCAATACATATAATTTCTCACATATATAAATATATTTTGAACAAGCTCCTTTTTATCATGACTTATGTTAGCATATTCAGATTAGCACTCATATTTAGACTAACACATTCATACTGACACTATTCAATTTGGTGGTTCTTTGACTAGGTAATTGTGAATATGGTGTCTTTATTAGCTCAAGTTAGTCTTTAACCCTAACCATTATTGCATGCATTAACAACATTCATGATTCCAATATGTATTTTCATAGTTGATCAGAATAATACTTAAAACTTTTGAAGATTGAATTATTATTAATTTTTGAATATTTAACTTTTTGTGTGAACATTATTAAAAAAAATAAATAAAATTAAAAAAAATCAAAATAATTACTTTAATTTACGTTATTTAAAATATAATAAATAGATAATATAAATATTATTGTTTTGAATTTTATTTATTTAATGAATAATGAATAAAATATTATTAAAAATATATACTATAAATTATATTTAATTATACGTTTTTACTAATCTAACAAATCATATTTTGATTGTTGAAACAATTTTGTGAAATTTTCTCAAATTCATTATAAATTAATATTTTTCAAAATTTACTTTGACCATTGAAACAATTTAGTAAAATTTTCCAAATTTTTTTATAAATTAAGCTTTTTCAAATAATTTGATTATCTCAATAAATATTTATAACAAAAGTTTTACCAATTTGCATTGTGTATATATCAACCATATATCCATCCCACAAGCTACCAATCATATTCATAAATTTATTTGTCTTTCATAATAAATATAAAACAATTGGGTAACAATTGGGTTGGTGCATGCCATTTTAGAAATAATGCACTTTAAGAATGGAAATAAAGATAATAAAAATAATATTAAGAATGTAATTATCAAATATTTTCAATGCAAAATTAACTTTAAATAATATAAAATGTTCTTAAAATTTTCAATATATAATAAATATATATAATATTAGTTAACTATTAAAAATAAATATATTTATTGTACTTAATAAAAAAATTAAAAAATCTTCGTACTTATTCAGTAAAATTCATTCTTTAAATTGAAAATAAAAATATGCTACTACATTTTCTTTTTGTGTTACTTGATTCTGAAGTAATATTCATAATTAGTTACACACTTCAAAATTAAAAAAATATATTTTGTTTAATAAATACATTTCTCAAACTGAATTAAATAAAATTC
The DNA here is from genome assembly GCA_000404065.3 of Pinus taeda. Classification (NCBI taxonomy): domain Eukaryota; kingdom Viridiplantae; phylum Streptophyta; class Pinopsida; order Pinales; family Pinaceae; genus Pinus; species Pinus taeda. Next base: position 206,411 of record APFE031307978.1, on the reverse strand, counting down.
ATTCCTTAAATTAAAAATAAAAATATGCTACTACATGTTCCTTTTTGTGTTACTTAATTCTAAAGGCACATTCTCCAAGAGGTAGATAAGAACACCTTATAAAAATTCACATTAAAAGCCAGTAATAAAATCTAGTAGAACTCTTGAGTGTTTTTGTTTTTGTTTTTTTAACTTAAGGAAAAAAGAATTCATCTTGTTATAAAAATTATTTAATTCATTATCAATTATTTAAATTTAGATATTAGATTTTTATATTAATAGGATTGAATTAATAATTTCCGGTACTATAATCTTCATCTTAGGGTTGCTATAAGGCAATGTGACATGTATACACGCTAAGTACAAAAGTCATGGTCGTACGGACCAACGCTTTGAATTGGAGAACTGTTGTCCTTCACGTTTTTGTCTCATTAATACATACATATTTGTTTTTTATTGTTTTTAGATCACAGTTTATAATGGAGTTGTTTTTAGTAAGATTTTTTAGATTTTTGAGTGGTTGAATTTTGCTAAAAAATTGAGGTGAAATCTGGATTTTTGTTATTTAAACTAGTTTTTTGACTATATATATAGATTCAACAACCTAGAAAATTCTTAGGGCACTTTGATTGTGCAAGGATTACCCATCAAACTTGTGATTTCAATAAATTGCTGCCAAATTTTATAGAAATTTGACCAAAATAACCAACCGAACAAACTTCTAAAAAAATGCACTAAAGACAACTCGATCCATAATAAGCTAGTATCTGAACAACTGCAAGGTATCACAGAAAGACAATACATCAATATAATTACACAATAAAAAAAAAGATAAATTGAACCAATCACAATTGAAATAAATAAAATTAAAATAATCAAAAAAATTTAATTTTATTTATTATATATATAAAATATTATTTTTTTTTACTATCAGTTTACTTTATTATATTACGCTTCATTTTGGTCAAAACTAAGATTTTAATTGGTAGTCAACGCTAAATCAAATTAATGCCGCAATAAGAATTGAATATAAGAGTTACCTGTGTGAAAAATACATTATTTAAAATTTATTTAAATTAATTTTAATTAAAAAAAAATTATTTATATGAAAAGTAAGTATTTTAAAAATTTTTATTTCTATATATGTTTATGTTATTATATATATATATATATAAAATTATTAATAAAATTTTATTTAAAAATACAAATTCAAAATAAATAGATAAAAATATTGGTATTATATATATATATTATAAATTAATTAAATTTAAAATTGTATTTTAAATAAATAAATAAATTCAAATAAATAGATAAAAATATTTAAACCAATAAAACGTATTTAATTTTTTTTTAAGGATTCGATAAAATATATATTTCAGTGAAGATTTGAAAAGGATTAAGTTTATTTAAAAAAATTAAAATCTATAATTTAAAATTATCATCTTCTCGTAATTTGAATTAAAATGAATTTAAACTCTATTTTGTTTATATATATTTTTTATATTTTAATAATAATAAAAAATGTTATGTAATATTTTAAATAATATTTTTATTAAAATATCATTGATTGGGGTGTGAGTAAGGTTGAGTAGGCCTCTCCCTTGCCAATCAATTAATTTGGTGATGTTGACATGGTACTCCGCCACCCTCCACATGCACAAGGTACATGGAGCGGTGGCTTCTCGTATGCCTCTTCTTAATGGCATTCATGAAGGTGACAACAACAACCTTGAAAGTTTTTTTTGGGTTTTCATGCGCGTAAGTTTGGTATTTTTTCTATTATTAATCCCTAGTTGATTCCTGATTTGAGTAGCTTCGTGACTTAGGGGAGGTGCAATTTGCAATCCCAGGTGTCGACCCATCCACTGTTGCCTCAGACCAACATTCACCGATATGTTCTCGGTCCTAATTTCTGCCTCTCAGCGGCCATGGATAATTCCCAAGTTTTGATGGTCTTTGAGACAAATGGAACTATGTTATACTGGATTGTTTGGAAGATGGTCCACTGGAAATCATATCTAGAAATTGCAAATTAGTATGAGGGTTTTTCGGTTTGCTTTACGCATGTGTCTCTTTCTTTTGGAATTCCCCTGTTGCGTATGAGTATTTGGTGGGCAGGGCCTTTGTCTTGCTCTTGTCCGTCCTCCTGGCCCTGACCATGGTGGCGTGGTGATGGTTTCCTTTCGAATGCTGGTAGAATAGGTTCTGAAATTTTTGGTTTTCAACATGAGAGTGGCTCAGATTTTTCTCATGGCCTCAGTTATGCTAGGCAGAGAGGGACCCTTGTTTTTTGGTTCCAAAACTCTTTAAACTTTTGGGTGGAAGTTTGCATCAGAGGCAGGCAATGGGTTTCGATTAAGATGAGCTTATTACATCTGGTTAATGTGGCAAGTCCCCTGGTCTGTTGCAACCCATCCTTGGGTTGGCTAACAAGATCTTCACCTTTTGTCACCATTCATCTCTACAATCCCCAAACCATGGTTCGTGCCGCTGCAAGAAAGGGCAAGGCCACTCGGGGATCTTGTGGCCAAGGCAAGAAATCCTGAGGTGCGCTTGAGTCTTCTCTCACTAATGAGCATGGGGGTAAATCTCATGGACCAAATATGTCTCCTGTATTATCAATGAAGCAGCCTTTGCATACCATGAGGGTAGTTCAACTCAAGTCCACCAGCTGATACAAGCTTGGGAAGTCGAGCTTAACCAACAAGTTGGCCTTATGGATAACAATACGAAAGATTATCAATCTCTGGTGCCGGACCTTGGACACTTGCGAGGAAGAACTTCTTAGTGGAAGAAAACTGTCCATCTGTATTGGATGATGGAGAATCCCTTGGTGAAATCTTTGGCACATATTCCTTCTGGTTCGACCTCGTCTTCTCACAGGTTCCCAGACTACAACAAATATCTTTAGCAGATCCAATTTCAGCTCTAAAGGCTAATGACTACCTTAGCCGCATCGAACAACATATTCCGTGTATCCCAAACCCTGAGCTACAAGGCTCCAATGCAAAAGATTCTACTCCCGTTGATTCAACTGATGATGAATAGTTGGATGTTTTCTGTTTAGTTTTGTATGCAATAATCTTATATTTTATATGCTTATGTTTATAGTTATCTAGAATCTAGAAAGTTTCATGGCATACATGCTTATATAGCTTGTATAGACAAACTCATACTATTTTGTTTTTAGATGACTTATCATATTGTTAGGTGGCCAATAGATCTGGTTTCCCTCTGGGCAGGTTGAGGCCACCTAACCACATAGTTTCTGGATGTATGTAACCTGCTTGCTTTTTGAAAGATAATGAAAATAAATGTGCTATCAAGCTTGCAAAAAAATAATTTTATTAAAATATATCTCCATACAATTTACTTCGTATCTTCTTCTAACATATTATATTAATTGTCTTTATTTTCTTACCAAACTTATTATAACAAGAGGCATGTGGTGGCAATGGGAAAAAAACAAAAGAAGTGGCCACTTGACTCTTGTTGAACTAGATATGATATATAATTATTTGATGAAAGATATATCTCTTTTTTTATTTCGTTTAAAAAAATTAAGTTAAGCATTTAGTGCACTTTTGATATGAATTCTTTTACAATATGAATTTAATATAAATCTTCATTCATCAAAAGGAAAGTACATAATTCTCAAAATGCAAGTAGTCTCACCCCAAACGGGTTTGTTGACTAAAGCTATCACCATATGCCAAAGAAACTATAGCAAAACTAAACTAAGGGAGAAGTCCAAAGCTGAACAGGTCAAAAACATAAAAAAAAAACAAACAAAACCACAAAAACACCTAAAACCATGCTATAAAAACTTTAATTATAATTTAAAAATAAGACAATAAATTAAGTTATTAAATACTATATATATATTTTTTTATACATTAAATTAATTTTAATTTTGAAAAGATATTAAAAAACCATTTTAATATTTAAAATAAGAACCACCTCCACATAAGTTTCTCTGCATAATGAAAATCTAGAGTTCTCGCACGTGGAGTTGAGTTGTCCTGTGCAGTATGCAGAGAGTCTAATTGTGCAATATAATAAAATTCTGCGCCAAATTCAACTTTGTACTGGAGAATTAAATTATCTGCACATTTTAACAATGGCGTTAGTTTAATAAGAGGGAGGAATTGCCTAAAAAGTGATGGAAATTTTCATTATATTTAGAGAAAATTTGGCAAGGATTTTTGTAAATTTAAATTATAGGCGTTAAACTTCAAAATTTTAAGTGTCCTAGAGGTAAGTTATGGAAATTCTCATTATATTTAGAGAAAATTTGGCAAGGATTTTTGTAAATTTAAATTATAGGCGTTAAACTTCAAAATTTTAAATGTCCTAGACGTTTTTGATGATGCTAAAACTATTTCTACCATCAAAAATAAAATTCAAACACTATCTCTACAACAATTTTATTTTTTTCCGGACAACCATTTTTCGCAAATTAAATTTTTGTTATTTGCACACAGGAATACTTCCGCACAACCATACTTCCACACCACGCACAAAAAACAATATTTATCATACTATTTTACGGAATTTCGATAAATTATTCATACAAAAATAACATTCAGGCCTCGCCTCCTCATTTCTGCCTCCACATCTACGCACTCTACGCCTCTGCACATGGACTTATACGCACTTTGCACAAGCATTGTTCGCATAACTAAATATGCTATCATATTTTTGCGAGATTCTGAGATGTTCACCGATCACAGATTGAACTCAAACTGGCAGTAGAATTGGAAACATGGCTCAATGATGTCGTTGACGATAGGGTGTGAGAACACAAAATCATAATGGCCATGGATGGTGTCTGGTATTCCCTGCTGTAATTCTCAAAATTTTCGTCGCGTGTCATGCCTCTTTGACGAAAATGAGAGCTCTGAGCAAAAAGCACAAATACCTACTTAGACTGACCATAGGTTTCCATATTCATCATCCTCGCTTGAATATCTGTAATTTCCGCTTCCAATGCAAGAAAAAGTGAGTGGCCGCTGATTCAAGTTAGTTGCAATTCTATTTTGGAAAGTTAGTTGCAATTCTATTTTGGAATTTTGGAGAACCTTTTGTGCACTTGACATTTTGATTTGAGCCATCAACAAGAATTTTAGCCTCAGAAATGACTTGAGCCATTTTCAGACAGGTCCTTTTGCTTCTCGACGTCCAAATTTGGAGTAACTGAGGTCCCTTCGTGCTCTCCGAATGCAAAAAGGAAATAAAATGTTCCCTTGAATTGAATTTTCGCTGGGAATTTTGAAGAGCAACAGACTGATATCAAATTCATAGGGTTTGAAGTAGAACTTACGACTGGCAACTTGAGTTCCACGAGTATATCTCTCTCTTATTTGGCGTATATATCACCGAGATTTACCGTCCCTTGGATTATGTCATTAAAAACACAGTTTTCATAGCTTTCGACATTGAAGCTTTTCAACTTCATTCCTACACAAGCTCTAATGATGTCTTACACAATGATGCTAAGCATGCCACCGATGCATTGAGTGAAAGATTCTTGCACGAGGCCTTCAATTTGAATGAATGAAAAATTGTCTCCTGTGCCTTCAAAAATGTCTTGCATCCTGGCAGCATCATGGTCAACTAAGAAGCTGAAGGTATGGATGGGAATTCAAATGTAGTCATGATGCATGCTTTGGCCGGCCAACCCGCAAGAACTGATACTATTGCAAGTGTCTTGGCCATCCGAGAGAAACATGATATTGGCCATGGGGTTCTATTGGCGACGCTCTTGGAGCACCTTTGCACCTTTTCTCAAACCCTCGGTGATGTTTGTGCCATCTGAGCAGAGCAGTTTCTCGATGACAAGGTTCACTTCATCCTGGCCATCCAGAGCCATGCGTTTCGAGGGAAAGAGTCGCAATAAAAAAATTCCCCCAATAGAAAAATTCCAAATAATAAAACCTTTCTGTAACACATTAAAAATTCAATACAATAAAAAGGCAACCTTGGGGTCATGGAAACCATATGCGATCTGGCCAAATTAGAGCGCAGGGCCGAAGAACGAAGCTTGGCGCCGTGGAACAATGGCGAAGGCGCAGAGAATGGTGCGCATTTTGCAACATAAACGGCAGACGCCATGTCTTTCTGGTGAGCAGAAGTGAAATGAGGTTCAACTCGTGACTGCAAAGTAAGCTAAAATATAGACGAAAGAAAAACTCCACGTGCAGTACCACGTGGCTGACCACTACCACTTCAACTAATTACTGACAAAGAGAAACTCCAGAACCCGTTCCGTAGCTACCACTGTTATCGGGACTTACAACAATTACTCATTCAGTTATTGTTCATCAATCAAATCCCATGCCCATTGCCAACAAGTCCCTTTGTCCACCTTGCTGCAACCCATGACGGAGTAGTCTACCTAGGTGGTAGAATGGCTCGTTTTTCGGCACCGGCCGGAAAATCGTCTGGCTCCGGCCGCCGGACGATTCCTCCACCCTCCGCCACCCTCCCCTACGCGCCACCCTCCTTCCCCACCACCCTCCCCTGAGAATCCTGACATTCCGGCACAATGGATCCGATTGCAGCTGTATCCTGACATCCCCTGACAGATTCTGGGTCCGCGAAACTGAGGGAAACAAACAAACAAACTGCACCACGCAAACGCAATGTTGAAGCTGACGCCTAAGATGAATTCCCTCCTCACACGCCATGACTTGATGCTACCGCTGCCCACAAAATAGAATCATGGTTGCCTCTGTTAAAAGGCTTGGGGGGTCAAGGGGATATCATTCTTAGAAAAAAGAGTGGAGAGAAGAAGAATTTGGGAGGCAGGAGGAATGTAACTGTGATGGCCTCTGTTGCTTTTCCTGGGATGAAAGAGCAGTGTGAGACTCTGAGATTGAGCCCTGGGGCTTCTGAAAAAGATGTGAAGAGAGCCTACCGTCGCCTTGTGTTGCAGGTATGCAAGTATCCATTTGAAGCTATGTCTCTTACTTTCAAGATCAAATATTTTCAATAAATCTTCCATTTCTGAAGCAAATAGAAAAAGAAATACAGGTTTGAAAAAGAAATAAAAAATGTTAGACTTCACACATTATTGAGAATTTTTAAGAAAATTTGTCTGGCAATATCCCTGGTCATATAGAATGTCAAAAAACATTAGTATTGCACTCATATGTTGATATAATCTGGTTACAGTATCATCTAGATGTTTGGAAAGGAGATGGGCGTGGGGTTCAATTTCACAAGATTTATTAGGCTTATGAGGTAAATTGCCCGCCTAAGAGTAATCTTTATCTATAAGCATTTTCATTCTATAATATGGGATCTTATGCAGGCCCACAGTTTTCTGATTGTTGTTACTTTTGTGATAATGAGTAGACTTTAATGTCCAGCTTAGTAAAGGCAAAGCAGCAAAGCTATTCTGGTGATTACTCCGTGGAGGGCGTGATGGGAATCAATAACGATTATTGGGACGAGTGGGAAGAATGGATGGGATGGGAAGGAGTTAGAACCTTGATTATTCCGCTCATATAAACATTTATGCCTGATAAAATCTTCATCATAGACTATGTAGTTGTCTATTGGTCGACCTTGCAAACAGTTATGGTCTCTCCATGACGGATCCCATGTTGACTGTTATGGGCTATCTATAAAGTTCTTGCTATTTGCAGAAAAATAACTGTCTTATAAAGCCCATAAAGCTTCTTCATTCATCTCCTGGAAATACAATATGTTCTTCTACTTGTATAGTTGATTTTATTTCTCTTCCATTGGCTCCCACAACACAAAGGACCTACTGATCCAGATGAAGCAACAACTTTCTGAGTTGTCTCTGTTTTAGTGAGTCATTTGATCTGGTCATGGGTCCTGATTATTACTACCTGTACATATGTTCTGTTCATTTATACTCTCAATTACTTGTACATGCCGCGGGATATCTCTCTGGACCATGTCATTATTATGGGGTTCTACTCTTCATTAAAGTGCTCCTAACTATTCTTCCTGTAATTTGTAATGACATTCATTTAATGGAAACTATTATTTTGATTAAGAGATCTTTGATCATTACGATGAAATGTTGTCGTTTCATTACATAATGCAAAATTTCTACATATTTGATCCTTGAGACAAAATGAAACCGTTTCATTCCATAATGAACTTTTCTATTGTATATCATCCTGAACAAGGCATTATTCTAGGCTGGACTCTGCAACTCTTTGTAAAGATGGCTTACACTAGGTAAACAACGATAATGATACAATGGAGACAGAAACAAACAAGAGTGGAGTGTCTCATTAGCTAGGGAGTGATCATTCTGTAAGTCATATCTTGTTTCATGGATCTTCTTGTGCTCTGGAAATAATTATTTTGAACTTGTGTATGCTAATATGTCTAGGATTGCAAGGGATAATATGCTTCTACCAGAGAGGAAAAGGTTTGGGATGTTATCCCACAGAACTGTCATTTATGCTTTGAGCATCAATGTCGAACAAAAATCATTATATATGTTGCAATTTCCAGACAAACTGCTCCAAAACTTTTGACAGGGTAAATAATCTTGCACAATTTATGTTGAAAACGCATCATCTTGTAACTGATGTGTGGCCTGTGCTTTTCTTCACGGGGTTGCCATATTGTTTGTCTTGGATCAAAGAATTGAATTATTCCGTAAAATTTATTGTATTTCAGTTTGCTGCTGCGCAATTTTTGACAATTCAGACTGCGAAAGAAGTATAATAGATTAATGCTGCAGTAAAGTTCTTGGGAGAAATCAAATGCTCCCAATCCAGGCTCCTACCAACTCACACTCTGTAATCAATATTACCAGCTATGTGTACTCTAATAGAGTAATCCTTTGCCACAAAATGTTGTTGCTTTGATTTCCTTCATCTAAGGTCTCTTTCAAGCTACCCTTCAATATCATTTTAATTTTATTAAAAACATGGAACATGTTTATCATTTGGGTTACTAACGATATCTATTTCATGTATTTTAATTGATACACAGTCACATCATGGCACTTTAAGATCACATTTTTTACTACTCCGTTAGGAACAATTAGAACATATTTTTTTATATGGGAATTTACACAAAAAAATTCATAAACAGGAAAACTTTACTATGGCCATATATATATATATAGTTGCTTCTTGATATGAGTTCAAATTTTTACAAATCATAACTTTTTGAGTGAACAGAATTAACCACTGTGACCGTAAAAGAGGCACACCAGAGGCTAGAGAGCATAATAGCTCAAAGAAAGCAGTAGCGAATCCAATACAGTGCATAAGTCAATAGCCTTAAAATTTTCCTTGGCTCAAATCTGTCCACTTCAATCAACAAAATATGTGTCCCTTCTTGGCAGACATTGTGAAACCTTTTACCAGTCTCTTAAAGATTATTCTTGTAGACCTTAGGTGATGCGACAAGTAAATGGTCAGGGCTAGGGGCAAAAATAGAAACAATTCCCCAAAAAATTATTGACCTCCCTTACCCCTCATAAATAGAAAAATGAGAGAGTTCATTCATACATTCATTCATCACACATTTGCATTAGAGATGTGAGGAGTGGAGTGCACTATTTCCTCTCTCTTATGTATCCTCTTTGTATTATCTCCCTTTTTCTTTTTGCACAAGAGTTCTTGGAGAGTTCAAGGAATGTTCTAAGGTGAGGGTTTCACCCTAAAAGTGCAAAGATGTTATGGTTTTTAATAAATCATAGAGGGATAAAGATAAAATTGTTCATGTAGCTCTTATTGGAGAAGAAGACTAGGTTTTTAGAAGCCTCATAGGTACTTGTTATGTGCGAGAAGAAGAGAGGGATGCACTTTGCTTGGGCTAAGAAGGACTTGCCAAAGATGATGCTAGCTTGTTGAGCATTCTTGGTGGATTGGCCAACTCATGTTAGAAGTGATTCCTAGTTGGGATGAGTTGGTGGCCAGGGTTTCAAGGTATCCATAGCTATACTTTGGAGAACTTGATATTGTACCAACTTGTGATATGCTAAGTATGTGCATGTATTTCATCTATTATATATTAATGAAGTTTTTTGATTGCCTAATCGTTGTGTACTCTCAAATTTGAGTTTCAGCTTGTATTGTTGTATTTTTGACTAGGTAACTTACAAAAGTTGTGGTTCATGTGGATTCAACATAACATAGGGCTTAAACTATTAGGAGATTTTAACATATATCTTGAAGATAAGTGCGACATGTTCAATGATACTAACTTTGTTGTAATAAAATTATTCCATATCTATTATATGCATGAAAATTGAGCTGTGACTTCTTGACATTCAAGTACAATCTTTCCTTTTGAACTGCATGGTGATTAGGATTCACTATTACAATTAAATATCTTAAATCAACCCTAAGGTTGAAACCTCTCAAAATTTTCCTACGAGCAGAGAATTCAAGTGTAGGAGTATGAGATGGCATTCATCGACCCACATACATGTGTCACCTCTTGCCATCTAAAGGCATATACCTACAACGACCCTACAACTTCAATGACATCGAATCCTTTGCATCATGGCCCTTGTATATGTGGCATTGATGTTTAGAACTAGCAATTTTATCAATGGAGCATGTGGGCTATATAGTGTTCTTGATTTCCTCTAGTGAATATGGATTTCAATGTTAATTTCTTACCTGCTCTTCAACCCTATCTACTCCTTACACTAGTTAATCCCTTCCTCCATCATCTCTTTGTGTTCAACTTATTTTCCTTCCCCTTAATGGCTCTTTGCCTAGGCCATAGGGGTTCATCTCCAACTCGTCAAATTCATGTCGAATTGAAAAGCCATGGAGGTAGCTAAATATTTTCATCGAGTTGTTACTTTGGCATCCCAAATAAAACTCAAGTTGTTGGAGGCAAAAGTAAATTCTAAGAGAGCTTCTCTCCGGGCAAAGAACATTGGCACACATGCCATAATTTATCCTCAATTTGGGCACCAATCGCACCTGTGACATAAAATTTTCAAGACATTGGAATTATATTGCCACATCAAGTTCTTTGTGACTCACACTCACTCTAGATAGGAAGTTGAGCATATGAACCTTTGTTTGGATTAGTCGAAAAAGAAAGGACGACTTCTCCTCACTCTCTGTCCCAGACTTGCAAAAAAATATGGAGGAGTTCTAGTTATTGATGCAAGAGCATCCCATTAATATCTCAATTAATGACTCAACCAAATTTGTTCTCCAAATTCTTAGTTTTATGTTTTCATGCGTGGCCTTTCAAGCTCTGTGTCTCTCATTTTGTTTTACATACTGAAGTCCTCTAAAATAATGGTTTTAGATTCCATTTTGGCAAACCCACCTTTCAAAACAAAATGTATTTCTCATGCCCTACTTTATGCAGTCTAGTTTCCTCAAAGCAAGCTTTTAACACTTATTAATTGATCTATGCCCTGCCGAAGATACAGTTCAAACTTTCAATTTCAAGCATTTTAAGAGGCAGGGCAGAGCAAATAGTTTAAATGTTCTATTTACTTGTTTGAATTTCTACTAATAAAATATATATCTTACACTCCCGCCCCACCTTTAAGGGGTTTAAAAAGAAGAGAGCGCTCTCAAAAAATTAGAAAACCTTTAATATAAGATGAAATTTTAAAATTTACTTTAAGAATTTGATTTTGAAATTTCCACAATCCCTACAAATCCGTCCTTTAAAGGGCATTTTACAATTTGGATTTCCAAAAAATGGAAATAGTCTCAACCAAAAATTTTAGTTATACACTAATCAGTAATGTTACTGGTCACTTACACTCACCTGGTTTTAGAGATAGCAACTACCAGTGATGAGTTTCTTCTTTAGGATCTATCAGATAAGTAGTTTTAGTGCCACCCCATTGTTTGCCACTCTTCGCTGCTACATCTGTAACCTGGACACTTTGCCTACTTCAATCGTACTCATTAACTTTTCTAGTGTTGCACAGTTCAGATCTCTATTGTTACAGGATCTAGGCATCAATGCTCCACTCCATGGCTCCACAATTATAGCCCCAAGCATAATTTGTCAGGGATTACCCTAGATTTGTCACGGTAAAAATCTATAAACAAAATACTCAAAACTAATCGATTGAATATATCTCAGTCCCATATGAAACCTATAAAATCAACATTAATGTTAAAACTTAACAACATTTGAATCCTGCAAATACAGGCAGGGATTGCCTATAGTTCCAGCCTAGAATAATGCCTTGTTCAGGATGTCAGATGATATACAATAGAAAAGTTCATTATGGAATGAAATGGTTTCATTTTGTCTCAAGGATCAAATATGTAGAAATTTTGCATTATGTAATGAAACGACAACATTTCATCGCAATGATCAAAGATCTCTTAAATCAAAATAATAGTTTCCATTAAATGAATGTCATTACAAATTACAGGAAGAATAGTTAGGAGCACTTTAATGAAGAGCAGAACCCCATAATAATGACATGGTCGAGAGAGATATCCTGCAGGTATGTACAAGTAGTTGAGAGTATAAATGAACAGAACATATGTACAGGTAGTAATAATCAGGACCCATGACCAGATCAAATGACTCACTAAAACAGAGAACTCAGAAAGTTGTTGCTTCATTTGGATTAGTAAGTCCTTTGTGTTGTGGGAGCCAACAAAAGAGATAAAATCAACTATACAGGTAGAAGAACATATTGTTTCCAGGAGATGAATGAAGAAGCTTTATGGGCTTTCTAAGGCAGTTGTTTTTCTACCAATAGCAAGAACTTTATAGATAGCCCATAACAGTCAACATGGGATCCGTCATGGAGAGGCCATCACTGTTTGCAAGGCCGGCCAATAGACACCTACACAATCTATGATGAAGATTTCATCAGGCACAAATGTTTATAAGAGAGGAATGATCAAGGGTTCCAGCTCCTTCCCATCCCATCCATTCTTCCCACTCGTCCCAATAATCATTATTGATTCCCATCACGCCCTCCACAGAGTAATTACCAAAATAGCTTTGCTGCTTTGCCTTTGCTAGACTGGAAATTAAAGTTTGTTCATTATCACAAAAGTAACAACAATAAAAAACTGTGGGCCTGCATAAGAATCCCATATTATAGAATGAAAATGCATATAGATAAAGATTACTCTTAGGCAGTCAATTTACCTCATAAGCCTGATAGATCTTGTGAAATTGAACCCCACGCTCATCTCTTTTGCAAACATCCGGATGATACTGTAACCAGATTATATTAACATATGAGTGCAATATTAATGTTTTCTGACATTCTATATGACCAGGGATATTGCCAGACAAATTTTCTTAAAAATTCTCAAGAATGTGTGAAGTTTGACATTTTTAATTTCTATTTCAAACCTGTATCTCTTTTTCTATTTGCTTCAGAAATGGAAGATTTATTGAAAATATCTTATCCTGAAAGTAAGAGACATAGCTTCAAATGGGTACTTGCATACCTGCAACGCAAGGCGACGGTAGGCTCTCTTCACATCTTTTTCAGAAGTCTCTTCACATCTTTTTCAGAAGCCCCGGGGCTCAATCTCAGAGTCTCATACTGCTCTTTCATCCCAGGAAAATCAACAGAGGCCATCACAGTTACATTCCTCCTACCTCCCAAATTCTTCTTCTCTCCACTCTTTTTTTCTAAGAATGATATCCCCTTGATGCCCCCAAGCCTTTTAACAGAGGCAACCATGATTCTATTTTGTGGGTAGCGATAGCATCAAGTCATGGTGTGTGAGGAGGGAATTCATCTTAGGTGTCAGCTTCAACATTGTGTTTGCATGGTGCAGTTTGTTTGTTTGTTTCCCTCAGTTTCGCGGACCCAGAATATGTCAGGGGATGTCAAGATACAGATGCGATTGGATCCATTGTGCCATAATTTTAGGATTGCCACGGGAGGGTGGCGCGCGTAGGGGAGGGTGGCGGAGGGTGGAGGAATCGTCCGATGGCCGGAGCCGAACGATTTTCTGGCCGGTGCCGGAAAATGGGCCATTCTACCGCCTAGGTAGATTACTCCCAACCCATGACTGGCTAGTCCAGTTTTCTGTCAATTCTCGTGGCATCCTGAGTTGCAGATGGAAAAATCATTAACTCTAGAACCTGCTCTGTCTCTTGTCCATTATCTGGGCTGACCACAATTACTTATTGGTGATCAAGAAAATCCCAAGCTGCCCTATGCGTGCGGCATATTTTGTGCTGGTCGGCATAGAATATTTATATTATTATTATGAAATCACGTTCCATGCCACCAAATGTCTTAATGTGGAATTTTTCTGTCAAAATCTCAAAAACAAAACATAAACTGCACATAGAGACAATGCTCTGTTCTGCCACAAGATCTTTAACACAGCGGAAACAAATTTTTTTTTTTCTGAGTAGCAGACATAGTTTTCACACACCAAGGATTTCTATTCATTAATAAAAAAATGCTGTTACAGATTATGATCTTCCTCTCTCACAGAGGGATTCACCAATAACATTTCACTGCTGTGTGGAAATTACACATAGATTTTTCTCACGCTGCTGCGTGCTTCCTTTTGCATATACAAAACTTTTCATACGCACTGCTGTGCCTCCCTTTTTTGAGTACACCATCAATACAAAAAAAAATTACATATATATATATATATATATATCAACCAAAAGAAAATTACTTCCCGTTTTTACTTGCCATGCTGCCGTAAAATAAAAACAATAAAATTTAAGTGGTTTTACCAACTTTTACTTGTGCCCATACTCCTGCTGATAGAAAATGATAAAATTAAAAACTTCACCAAAACTTACCAACCCACAGTAAATTGCATTTACTGATTTAATGACAAAACTGGCGGTAAATGAAATTTTTACTTCACGCCAAATTCATTTGGAGGCCTGTACTTCAACCATTATACAATTTGGCTTTGGAAACCCATCGAGTCCGAGTTTCATCGCTGTTGGCACTCATATATGTAAATGCCATGCTCCATTGTTTTCCCCGATTGCGATATGCCGATCGCAATCTCTGCTGATACCTCCGATACAATATATTTTAACATATGCCTGAATTACATTAAAACACAAAAAGAGCCGCTGGCGAAACTGAAATAACATTAAACAAAATGTTGAATACCCGTCGGGTTCGGGTTATCGGGTCGCAACATAACTCATGGTAAAGCCTGCCCGTTTGGTTTCACCGATAGCGATACGCCGATAGTGATATCAGCGATCGCTCATCGCAAACACAAAAGCTCCTTTATAAGTCCTCCACTGCGATTCCGCCGACGCGATATCGGCGATTGGTCATCGGCTGTAGCACGGCTCAAACGTTGCGCAGTTGAAATTACATTTTCAACACTCCCCTTTAATTTCAACTGTTGGGCATTCAGTCATACCCAAACACTTTCTCAAAAATTCGAAGCTTTTCTGGTCCAATGGTTTTGTCAAAATGTCTGCTACCTATTCCTGAGTCCTGCAATGTTGTAAAATGATTTCTCCATTGCTTACCAATTCTCTGATATAATGAAACCTTGTGTCGATGTGTTTCGTTCTCTTATGAAACACTGAATTCTTGGACAGGGCAATGGTTGAGCTATTGTCACAAAAAATCACTGTTGCTTTTGCCTGCTCTTGGCCTAAGCTCTTCAACATCCTTCTCATCCAAACTGCTTGACATGTTGCTGCTGTAGCTGCCACATATTCTGCCTCTGCTGTAGACAACGCTACAATGGGCTGCTTCTTAGAAGCCCATGAAATGGCTCCTAAACCCATGTGAAAAACATAACCGGAAGTGCTTTTCCCATCTTCTACACTTCCAGCCCAATCACTATCAGTGTACCCAATCAAATCTGAACATTCTGAGACAGTATATAATATGCTAAACCTTTTAGTACCTTTAACATACCTCAGAATTCTTTTTGCTGCCTGCCAATGTGTTTCTTTTGGCCTCTCCATGAATCTGGAAATTAAACTAACAACAAACATTATATCCGGCCTAGTTGCAGTTAAATACATGAGGCTGCCAACTATGCTCTTATATAAGCTATGATCAAAGTCCTTGCCGCTGTCCTCTTTGCTGAGTTTTAATCCCATTACTGTGGGAGTGACTGCTGCCTTGCTGTCTTGCATATTAAATCTGCCCAACACTTCATTTACATATCTTGCTTGAGAGATAAAAATTCCATTTTCATTTTGATCTACTTCTATTCCTAAGAAGTATCTCAGCAAACCCAAGTCAGTCATTTCAAATTCTTCTCTCATGACTGATTTGAAATTTTTAATGAGGTAGTCATCATTAACTGTAAAAATAACATCATCAACATACAATACAACAATTAAAATCTTACCATCCTTTTCTTTGATGTAGACGGTGGGTTCCCCTTCACATTTGTCAAACTCATTTTCCAGTAGATAGGAATCTATCCTACTGTACCACGCTCTTGGTGCTTGCTTCAGCCCATAAAGAGCTTTCTTCAATCTGCATACTTTGTGTTAAGGAATTTAGACTTCTGTGATCCATAACATTGTTTAGAGAATTTTCGGCGAAATCACATAAATAATAATTTGTCGACGCGTTTCGAACCAACCAGTGTGGTTCATCGTCAGGACAAGTTGAAGAACCAATCTGGCTTAGCTTGTTAATTAGTCTTTGCAGAGATACCAACAGCTAGATTGATAACAGCGAAAAAGACCTAATGACCCTAGTCAAAAAACAATATCATAGCTATATTCTTTAATAAATTATTAATCCTAGAGATACGTTAAATTAGGTAATTAAAGTATTCTTACCAGCTGGAAATACATTAGTTAACTTTAACTAAATATAATAGTTTATTAATAAATGTATATATAAATACCTATAATGAACCAATTCCAAATAAAATAGTATTAATTTTTATAGTTAGCTTTTAATCATTATTTATTTACCCCTCCCTGAATCCTTTCTTCCTGATTATATATTGAATTAATATTATTTGCTCCCTTTATTTCTTTATTCTCAGTATTAGTCGTCTTATTGGCTATTAATATGATCTTTATTTCGAGCCTTATGACGATTATATTTTATTAATATTCAAGTAGTAATTTAATTAATTTTGTCCTTTTTCTTGTTTTCTATTATATATTTTATATTGATTTGATTTCTTTAAATATTATACCAATAATATTATCCCATATTAATCTATTATAACGCTACAGATATTTATTAATATATAATTAGTGATTGAGCCTATTATTATAACTATAATGAATTAAAGGAAAGAAACATTATAACAATCTATTTATTATGTCTAAATATATTTGTAGGGTTTAAAATTAGTTTAATTTAAAAATAATATATTTACCTAATCACAGGGGTAGGTTTAAGATTGGAACATGGATATATAAAATTGAGTATTAAATCAATTATAGATTATGTAGGAAATATGCATTATAAAATAAATTATTAAGTTATAGTTGTATAGATTATATAAATTAATTAATTAAAATAGTTATTAATAAATATATTTACCTAATTACAAGGGATTTTAGAATATTATAAATGAAACATGAATTTTGATAAATTAACTATTAAAGAAGAAATGATAAGTATAAATTATTAAATAAAATAATAAATGTAATTGTATATATATTAAAAAATTAAATATTCATTAATTAAATGAACCAATAATACTATTTTATTTGGAATTGGTTCATTATAGGTATTTATATATACATTTACCAATATATTTGTAGGGTTTAAAATTAGTTTAATTTAAAAATAATATATTTACCTAATTACAGGGGTAGGTTTAAGATTATTAAAATTGGAACATGGATATATAAAATTAAGTATTAGATCAAATATAGATTATGTAGTAAATATACATTATAAAATAAATTATTAAGTTATATTTGTATAGATTATATAAATTAATTAATTTAAAATAGTTATTAAATAAATATATTTACCTATTTACAAGGGATTTTAAAATATTATAAATGAAACATGAATATTGATAAATTAACTATTAAAGAAATATAGTAAGTATAATAAAATAATAAATGATAATTGTATAGATTATATAAATAAATTAAAATATTCATTAATTAAATGAACCAATAATACTATTTTATTTGGAATTGGTTCACTATAGGTTTTTATATATACATTTATCAATAAACTATTATATTTAATTAAGTTAACTGATGTATTTCCAGCTGGTAAGAATACTTTAATTACCTAATTTAACGTTTTTGTAGGATTAATAATTTATTAAAGAATATAGCTATGATATTGTTTTTTGACTAGGGTCCTTAGGTCTTTTTAGCTGTTATCAATCTAGCCGTTGGTATCTCTGCAAAGACTATTTAACAAGCTAAGCTGTATCGGTTCTTCAACTTGTCCTGACGATGAACCACACTGGTTGGTTCGAAACACGTCGACAAATTATTATTTATGTGATTTCGCCCAAAATTCTGTAAACGCTGTTATGGATCACAGATGTCTAAATTCCTTAATAGATATATTTTAAAAATGAAAATAAAATTCGTATTAAAATAGCTTTAAAATAAAATTTAAATTTAAATCTTGAAATAAAATTATAATTGAAAAAATTAGTTAGAAATGAAAAAGAAAGGATGACGTGGCCTTTATTTTGAAGGTCCATTTGTACACGGGACCTTGTAAATTTAAAATACGTGGGAGAATTGCTGGAACGCGCATCAAAACATCATGATTAGAATTGTTTAGTGAAGTGATTAATGGAATGAGGGGATGATTCCATTGACCAACTTTTGCATACGTCACCTAAAATCCTTTCTTCGCGTAGCGTAGCGTATACGAATACGAATACGAATACTTGTGTGGCTGTAACTACAAATACTTATATGTATTCCTTCAACATCATGATTATAATTTTTTAATGAAGGCATGAATGGGATGCGGACCAACTTTTGCATACGTCAGCTAAAGCGAAAGGGAAGAATGACGTCGCCTTTCCTTTTCAGGTCCATCTGTGCACGGGAGCTTGTAAATTTAAAATACGTAAGAGAATTGCTTGAACGCACATTAAAATATTTTATGTATTCCTTCACCATCATGATTATAATTGTTTAATGAAGTGATTAATGGAAGTTTATGGTGCAGGTTTTTCTGCTATGTATATGACCACCACTTATGAAAACACCGTGGTTATGTATAATGGCATGGACTACGGGACTTGAGAGCGAGGACTGCTGTTGTCTAACTTAACAGCACCTCCGAACACCATTGCGGCACCGCGAGGATACTATATTCTATTCGTAGTCAACAATGGAATTCCAAGCGTGGAAAATGGATTAATTTGTTTTATGGTGTAGTTGTGATTATTTCATTTAAAAGATATAAAGGGATTATTTTGAAAGGAGATAAAGTAATTTTCAGAGTGAAAGGAGGTAAAGTAATTAGAAGGAAAAAAAATGAGTAAGATGTTAAAAATTTATAATTTTCAAAAATACCAAATATTTCGTTATCATGGTGGTTGTGGACACAAATCTTTTCTTTAATTCATACAAGGCAAAGTGATTCCCATCGAGAGTGTGCCTAGGGGCTTCTTAAAAATCATTTCCACCCAAATGTTGATGAACTTGTTCCCCAATGTTACATCAAAACCCATAAAGAGAGGTTGACGTTCTCAGTATTGACTTCTTCTGAATTCTCAATCCCTATTACTAATATGAAGAAGTGGTTTTCTTCCATAGATTTATGGATGTAGCAACGATGGATGATGCACCTAATTTTGTCTGGGAACAGCAACGAGTGTGGAACACTTAGCGCGACGTTTGCCCACAAAATGTTCAACGAATTGTTTGTTTAATCTTTCCAAGGGTGTTCGATGAATTGTTTGTTTAATCTTTCCAAGGGTGGAGTAGGTTCACCTACAAAGTGTTTGTTAGAATTTTTCTACCAGATATTAGTCAAAACCTATGCATTTTGCCCCATGTTTAGGATACCAAGTCTCAAGAGCTTATTTCTTTTCCGATTTTTGTCAAAACCTTGGTTGGAAGATCCTTCTGCTTCATGCTCAGGGAGGGAGATGCCATCTCCTCCCTTGCAACTCACATTCATGTCACAACTAGAATCCCTCTAGGGATGTTGTGTCTCCTTTTCAAAGGGAAGGAACTAAATTTGTTAAAGGATCTTAAAGAGTGAGGCATAAAAAGGGATTCCACGGTTTCCCTTATTAATAGATTGGGTGGAAATGCCAAAGGAAAGGGGCTACCCTCGACATCCAAAGCCTTATATTTTAAGTGCCCTTAAGCCTCATTTTAGCTTTGAACCCCTGAAGGCTCTTCTAGATCAAGTTTTTGGGGTGGAGCATTCATCAGTTACCTCTTCGCTTCATATGAATGAACTCTTCACTTCACTCAGGGTTATGGACTATCAACGACATGAGTCATTTTCTAGTTTAGTGGTTTTTGGCCTCCAACTATAGCCCTCAGGGCTTGGGTTCATCAGAATTGGACCAAAAACTTGGATTTGTTGCTCTACTCCAAAAGTTATTGTGTGGTTGTTTTCCAGGACCTAGATGACCAGGAGAAGGTATTTGACCAAGGACCCTAGTTTTAGGGTCGTGTAGGTCTCTCACTTCAATGTTGGTTCCCAAAGTTCAATCCCCTTTCGATTGAGCAGTGTGGGTTCATCTTCCCAACTTTCCCCTACATTAGATTTCTACAGAGTTCTTGGAAGTTAATGGAAATCAATTAGGTCACTTTTTCAAGATTGATAATGAAAAATTAGAGAATGATTACATCTCCTTCATTCACATTCTTTGGAAGTGGACTTAAGTGAGGGACTTACAGATAAAATCAGTTTCAAACGGGATTTTTAGCAGTATCTATAACATTTGGATTATGAGAACACAACCTTTATATATATAGTTTATCAGCAACCAAGGCATCTCCACAATGCATGCCTTGCCTCAAAAGGGCATTCTAGTTCCTTAGTGCCACGAAAACCCAACCGTGGTTGAACGGCGCATAAACCACCTTCCACAATATCGAATGTGACAAGCCAGAAGAAGGATTGCTTTCAGCAACAAAACACAAATTTATCCACTTCGGATTCCCAAGAGGAAAGGTAGTCCCCTTTTGCTTCGTCTCATCCTTCTTTTGAGAAGAATCCCAAGCTCAAGGATAATATTGAAGTGGGAAAATCACCCCCACAAGTCCAACTATTTAGACAGTGAAAAGGAAACCCTCTTTGTGGAGCCACTTGTGATGGATGTGTGATGGATCTTACCCAAGGAAATGAGAATTTAGCTTTATCTCTGGTTGTAACTAACACTTTAGTATGATGGGTAAATGTATGTAGGAGAAAATGGAAAAGAGAAAAATACATGTTGAATTCTTGTGCGTGACTCCAGAAATGCTAAAAAAGCTTTATGAAGTCTAATACTTCCTTGATATATCTTTTATTTTATATAATAAATTCATTATAAAGACAAAAAAAAAATCAATTATATATATTAAGATGTACGATGTTGAATTATAACAAAAATTAATGTCCAAATCAAAAAATGAAAAATAAAATAAAATAACAATTGTTTGGATTTTAATTTAACTTTAATAATAAAATTATATGCAAAATTCAAATATTCATAATAATAAAAATTCAGTGTCCTAGTATATTAAATATTTGAATTGTAGATTAGTTATTGATATATAGTTAAAAATAAATTATAACAAGAAATTTAAATATAGATAATGTAATTCATAATAAAATGTTAAAAATCTTTTAATATCAATCATGTACTAGTTTGTATTGTTAAAAATAATATATATAAAACTATTGAAAATAATAATGATTAAAAGTGTTAGTATTTTATATTGTGGTGTTTTTCTATATTATCTTATCAAATTTTCCTATGTTGGAAAAAAAAATATAAGACTTACAAATTTAAATTATATATTCTAAATAGCACAAAAATAGAATTTAAACATTAAATATTTACACATGCTATATAAAAGAAAACCAAAAAAATTCATTAAAATCTTAAAAAAAAATATCACAAAATTTGCATTTTAAGACAAAATTAGACCAAAAAAATTTAATCAGTCTTAACCTACTTAATATATGATTAAAATAAATTTAATATTTCCCTCTGAAATCAACTCCCCTCTCTGCTTACCTGTCATCTTGTAAACCACGCGATTATATGTTAGGCGATTGCAACAATTTAAGCCGTTGATTCAAAGGAATTTCATATGATAAAATCGAATCGACTAGTCCATTAAGATGATGATTCGTATTCCTGAAGGCCTTACCATTTTCTGAATTCCATATCATAATCAGCGGGTGGATTGTCATTAAGGTTTGTGAACGTTTCCACTGTACTGTTATTGGTGTGGTAACCAGCGGCCGAATCAAAGGCCATGACAAGCGATTCTCTCCAGATCTGAGCTTCTGTTTCACATCTTTCCTTTTCCAACTGTGTCTTGTGCCTCGTGACAGCCAAGGCCTCGTACCCATATGGAGCAGTAGGTTTGGCTTCTTGTTTGGGTGCATGTGTCGAGGGATCGAGTCCCATCATGAACGAACGCTTCTTCAATTTTGCATTCCAAAAATTCTTGATTTCGTTATCTGTTCTCTGCGGGAGCTGTGAGGCTATGAGAAACCATCTACAAGCGTAATCAAAATAAATAAATGTTTGGAAGATGTAGATTTTCACGGTGATGAATTAGGTTAAAGTTTAAAGTTGTTTCAATTTTTTCTAGTAAAAACAGAAGAACTTCAGATATTTACAAAAGTTATCTATATCTTCTTATAAAAAGTTATCTATTTTCCAAAAATTCTTGATTTCGTTATCTGTTCTCTGCTGGAGCTGTGACTATCAGAGACCATCTGCAAGGGATTTTGAATGACCTTGTTTCTCTCGGCGCTCTGTTGATCTCATCAGTGAACCAATGCCAGTTTGGCATCAATCAGGCAGATCAAGGATGCTTTTGGCTTACCAGGCCTGTGTAGAACCCTTTTTTTAGTTTGTTGGAAGTGCTTCAAGAACCATGTCGAGGGTTGCACCATGAAGAACGGACTCGTTTCAGCTTAGAAGTCAGGTTTTAGGGGTCTCTATTCCTCAAAAATTGCCCATGACTTGAACTTGACCTGATCCTTTTCTTGGACTCAGGCGGTGTGTACCTAGCTATAAATGAACACTAGTGGAAAGCTTGTGGACAGCAGATGAAGAATGTAGCTGCAAGATAGTCGAATTGAAGGAGCCTTTACCACGCGGCCATATGGACATCTCTTCCCGGCGCTTAGTCCTACCACTGGAGTACCTAATCAAGGATGGTATATGCGAGGTGCTGACAACCGGCTGTCAAATGATGATCCATGGACTCCAATGAATAGAAACATGAGTGGTAATACATATACAGCTCAAATATCTGCTGGTTCAGTTCCCAATTCAAGAACAGTTGTTCCGTGGCGTCGTCCACAAAGTCTACGCATGCAAGTTGCTGGGGCAAATTCTGGTCTTGCACAGGAATCCGTGTCTTCTTTGAGGCCTCGACAAAGCAATCATTTTTCTCGGCTGTCTGGGTCTCTTGCTCCTCCACTGGATATGGTTCCCAATCCTGCAGCAGGGTTGCAAGGTCCTCTTTACTTAAGATCATTGGTGGAACATCGTGATCAAAATACTATACCTATTATACGAAGCATTTTAGATGTTTCCTTTGAAAGACTCCAAACTCTACAGAATGATGATGGTGGGAATAATAGAATCATGCCTGAGGTTTGTCACTTTTGTCCAAACTTTGAGTTTATCTTCATTTCTTCATTCATATTTTCCTTTCATGTACGCATGCTTTACGGTTATGAGGCTCAAAACTCTAAGCTAAATAACTTTAGCTGGGTGTATGCTTATACATGTGATAACTGAGGATGATGGGCATGATAGAAAAATGCCCAAGGTTTGTTATTTCTTTCCAAACTTTACTCTTCTTTTCTTCGTTCACAGCTTTTCACATAAACCATCTTTACAGTTAAGAGGCTCAAAACTCTACGCGAAATAACTTAAGCTGGCTGTATGCTTATACATATTTTGACTGATAAAAGAAATTGGCATTTTATTCCTGTCAGCAGGGTCATATTTGCGGAGAAGATGCACAATGTATAGCTGATTTATCTCTTATTTCAAGTTTTTTTCAGATATACATTTTATTTTTATGGGCAAAACAAATTGAGGGGCTAAAATATCACAATATAGCCCATAGACATGGTCTTCACCGGACATTTCTGGAGTGAATATCTGGTATGGAAGAATACTTATATTTTGAATTTAGGTTAACTCATTGAGTTGGGGATGAGTTCTATAGCTTTGTTAGAAGGAATCTGATTCTGTTTGAGCAGTTGAAAGTTTTGGAGTGGAATGAAAAGGGAGTGGAATGATGTCCGTCAAGGTATTTGAAATGAAAAATGAAACCAATTTCATCAATTGGAATTTAACTTAACAGTGTCATTTGATCCCGGTGCCTAATATGCACCTTCCAGGTTCGTAAGTATGAAGTTGCATACTTCCAGTGTCCACATCTGATGCCTCGGCCATTTGTGTGAAGCTAAATTATGCATGTTCGAGATTTAGAAACTCGAGTTGCATATCATACCCGGGTTTAAATTAATGTCCATCTTTGATCCACGCAATGCACCATCTGGATTTATTGCATCACTTCAGCCCTACCCGGGATTTTGAATGACCTTGTTTCTCTCGGCGCTCTGTTGATCTCACCAGTGAACCAGTGCCACTTTGGCATCAATCAGGCAGATCAAGGATGCTTTTGGCTTACCAGGCCCGTATAGAACTGTTTTATTCGTTTATTGGAAGTGTTTCAAGAACCATGTTGAGGGTTGCACCATGAAGAACGGACTCGTTTCAGCTTAGAAGTCAGGTTTCCTCTGAAATCAACTCCCTTCTCTCCTTACCTCTCATCTTGTAAACCACACGATTATATGTTAGAGGATTGCAACAATTTCAGCCATTGATTCAAAAGAATTTCATATGATAAAATCAAATTGACTCCTCCATTAAGATGATGATTCTTATTCCTGAAGGCCTTACCATTTTCTGAATTCCATATCATAATCAGCGGGTGGATTGCCGTTAGGGTTTGTGAACGTTTCCACTGCACTGTTATTGGTGTGGTAACCAGCGGCAGAATCAGAGGCCATGACAAGCGATTCTCTCAAGATCTGAGCTTCTACTTCACGTCTTTCCTTTTCCAACTGTGTCTTGTGCCTCGTGACGGCCAAGGCCTCGTACCCATATGGAGCAGTAGGTTTGGCTTCTTGTTTGGGTGCATGCGTCGAGGGATCCAGTCCCATCAAGAACGAACGCTTCTTCAATTTTGTATTCCAAAAATTCTTGATTTCGTTATATGTTCTCTGCGGGAGCTGTGAGGCTATCAGAGACCATTTGCAAGCGTAATCAAAATAAATAAATGTTTGGAAGATGTAGATTTTCACAGGAACTTTTTGGTGATGAATTAAGTTAAAGTTTAAAGTTATTTTAATTTTTTCTAGTAAACACAGAAGAACTTCAGATATTTACAAAAGTTATCTACATTTTCTTATAAAAAGTTATCTATTTTTCAAAAATTCTTGATTTCGTTCTCTGTTCTCTGCTGGAGCTGTGAGGCTATCAGAGACCATCTGCAAGCGTAATCAAAATAATTAAATGTTTGGAAGATGTAGATTTTCACAGGAACTTTTTGGTGATGAATTAGGTTAAAGTTTGAAGTTGTTTCAATTTTTTCTAGTAAACACAGAAGAACTTCAGATATTTACAAAAGTTATCTACATCTTCCTATAAAAAGTTATCTATTTTTATGGAATATTCATCTTTTTGTATGTTTGATCACCTTTTTCCTACAATTGCCTGCAACCTAATAATAGTCCACTCTTCTTCTCGCATAAAGGAACCTCGCTTGATATCAAATCTCAGATAATTTGTCCAAAGGTCGGCAGCTCTTGCCGCAACGCAGAAGTCCTACATATATACATTTACAAACAGATTATACCTATTCACAAGTAGATATTATAACATATATTTAATATAAAGATAAACTTTCCCTTTCTATATTAAAAATAAAGAATAAATGAAAAAAATCAGCGATGATTTTATACATGTATATATACACATTTCACAAGCTGAAGCGACACACACACGACACACCACCACACACACACAAGCACAATCCACACACACACACAGTATATATTCACACAAATTAGATTTATCATTTGTAAATAAAATTTTTATTGAAGTGAATTTTATCTATATATAATATGTTATAGGATAGACCTATAATCCGAACTGTCATGACAGGTTTTTTAAATTGATCTCACAAACATAACAAAACACAGAAGTTTCATATATTTCATTCTATACCCATAAAATAAATACAAAATTAAAGAATTTAGATCATTTGGTAAAATATAATTTTTTTTTATTGAAGTGAATTAAATCTATATATAATATGTTATAGGATAGACCCATAATCCGAACTGTCATGGCAGGTTTCTTAAATTGAACTCACAAACATAACAAAACACAGAAGTTTCATATATTTCATTCTACACCCATAAAAAGAAATACAAAAATAGAATATTTACATAGAAAAATGAAGTGTGTGCACTGCATAAAGTGTTTGCAGTGTTTATATAAATATATAATACAGACCAACAAGCTGTAGATTGGAATTTGTAGTGTTAGCAAAGATGCCTTCGTTCGTGGCAATTGACATATATAGGAAGGGTATCTGCAGTGAAGATCCGTCCACCCATTGTTGTGTTACTTTTTGATCCACAACCTATAAGGTAGTTATCCTGTGAAGTTGAAACCCCATTCTGATAAAATGACAATAAAAGCAACACACAAATGCACACAATGACTACCATTTCCTTCACTTCTTTCTCTACAACCCAATTGTATGGTTCTCTCTTTTCTCTGCACCCAAATTATAGGATTCTCTTTGTGTCTCTTTCTTCCTCTGCACCTCCAGGCAATTCCAAGAGCCTATAACTCTGCCCAGATTTCCACCCTCACCATTGAACTGATGCCGTCACCCCCTGACCGATATAGAAAGATGGACTTCATTTCACCTCTATTCTAGAGAATAATTTGGAGATTGCCATGAAACTGCAGGTTCCTAAATATGTCAAGAACAGAGTTATAGAAATACAAGACCATTATTGTGAGATTTTTCCATTATAACGAGCGCATATAACCACTATATCTTGATCCTTAATCTCTGCAACCTGCAATGAGATCAGTTAGCAGATATTTAACACTGGAACACTATCTATGTCAAGATAAGATGTGCAAATGTTCCTCTGTTTTCAAAGCCTTAATTTATATTGGAGGAGGGAATGACCAATGTCTTTTTATTTGCATTTTTGTTATACACTAAAAGAACTACTAGTACCCTTTTATCCACAATTTCTCTATACAAGGAACATAGATTTAAATTTCCCAAAAAAAAAATAACCTGTTACAATTTTACAAAATGTTAAAAGACACAACAGCATGAATACAGGATATGCCAGCTTCCTTTTAAAAGCTTTTCACATGAAATGGAGCTCGAAACCAGATCTGCATAATCTTATATAATGTGACCATGATCTTGCAACTGATGCATGAACTCCCTCTCCTGGCTAACAAATCTGGCTAAAGCAAACTTCCCAGCACTTTTATATGCATCTATAACTGCCTTTAACGTGAATTCGTTTGGCTGAAAACCCTTATGTTTCATTTTGTAAAACATTCTCCTAACACCTTCTACCAACCCTAGCTTCCCATAGCTAATTTTCATACTTGCATAAGTAATTGTATCTGGTTCAAGACCTTTGGCTTGCATGATCATGAATATGTTGTAAGCTTCATTAATCCTCCCAGCACTACCAAGTGCATATATAACAGCATTGTAAGAAGACACATCAAAATCCAACCCAGAAGCTCTTAGTTCATCACAAGCTTCTAAAGCTTCAACATGCATCCCCACTGCAGAAAAGATTGTCATTCTCAAGGCCTGAATACCATGTGGAAGCCCACTTTTACGTGCAACATTGAGCTGCTTTACTGCCTCTCTTGGAATGCCTCCTCTCTTCAGAAGAATGCCCATTGTTTTGTATGTATTCTCATTGGGTGAAGCCTTTAGTTTTAACATTTGATGAAAAACTTCAGCAGCCTCTCTCAATCTTCCATCTGCAATGAACAGGCTAATGACACTATTAAAAGAAAGAACGTTAGTAAGAAATCCCGATTCTAACATTTCCTTTGCAATTTCAATGGCTTCATTAAGCCTTCCATTCTTTTTGTATAAGGACAACATCATGGAAAAAGAAAATTCATTTGCCTACTGCTTTTCCTTCAATACTTTGAATACTTCTTGTGCTTCAGTCACCATATCAGTGCGAGCATAAAGGTCAAGCATACAGCTTGATAAAAAGGCATCTGTCTCAACACCCAATTTCTGTATGCGTTTGTACGTTTCTTGTGCTTCCTTCAAAAAACCACGTTTACTATAAACCTTAATCAAAGAACTATACACCACAGAGTTCCCTGCAAAACCAGCATTTTGCATTATTTGAAAGTAACGTACAACTTCTTCCACACATCCAGCTTCAGCAAATGCATTTATCAAGGCACCATAAACAAAAACATCTGGCTCCACACCTGCGTTAACCATCTTTTCAAACATCTTCTCTGCCTCTGCAGCTCGACCCAATCTTCCATAGGCGGCAATAACAGCACAAAATGATGAACAGTTAGGCACAAACCCTGCTTCCTGCATTTTTGTAATAAAGTGTTTTGATTCATCTAGAAGTCCTGAACTTGCAAATGTCTGAATGACAAAAGAATATGTACATCTGTGAGGCAAAACCCCTTGAACTTCCATTCTTTCAAACAACTTCAGAACCTTGTCATGGACTTTTGCAATCCCATAGGCCTTGATCATGACATTAAATTCTAATACAGTTTGAACCTCGCCTCTTTCTTGACTGCACTTAAACACTTTTTCAGCTTCTAACCAATAACCCTGTTCCCCATATGCATCAATATTGGCAGTATAACATTCACAACTCACTCCTCCAGCAAGATGGAACCTTTCAAACCATGCCCATGCTTTCTCAAGCATCCCCAGATCTATATACATCCTAATAATAGCTGATTCAGAGTACTCATCCACATGAATGCCCAATCCATCCATCTCCCTGACAACAGCTTCTACTTCACTGACCATGTGTCTAATACAAATGCATATAAAATAGTTTGACAACCCACAGTATCAGGAAGGAGCCCTGCTTCCTTCATCTTTGTGAAGTAACAAAATGCTTTATCAATATTGTCATTTTGAGCATGCAATGCTATAAGAGTGTTATACGTCCTTGTGTCAGGCAAGAAATGAAGCTCTTCCATATTCACCATAAGGGCATCTGCTTCGTCAAGATATCCATAAGATCCACATACCTTATCAAGGACCTCAAGAATCTGTGCTTGATTTCTTTGAGTCCATGGGCTTCAAGTGCTCAGAAAGAAAAGGGGTTACTGATTCTTACAGGAAGTAAGTATAATTTATGTTACAAACTAACATCTATATCTCAAAATAGAAAGATTTACAGCATTTTCACGGATATGATTGTTGTGGATCTTGATAACTTTGAGAGCTACGACTTATTAGGGTTCCTTTCTATCTATTTACAACATTAGTGATTAAATGGATTGATTAAATTTGTGTTGC
>APFE031307978.1:141331-163738 GCA_000404065.3 Pinus taeda | reverse complement strand
TCCGTATATGCACAGTTTCCATATATGCGCAGTTTCTGTAACATAAAGGAATATACATGAACGACGTGCATATACGGATGATATGCACATACAGGAAAGTTCATGTATCTGCATCGTATACGTGCAAATTCAATATAAAGAAATTACGCATATACGGAAACTGGGCATATACGGAAGATTTGTGCATACCTTCCGTATATGCCCAGTTTCCGTATATGCGCACATCTTCCGTATATGCCCAGTTTTCGTATAACTTGAAATTGCGCATATACGGAAACGGTGCATATACGGAAGACGCACACATCTTCCGTATATGCCCAGTTTCCGTATATGCGCGTCTTCCGTATATGCCCAGTTTCCGTATATGCGCAAATTCCATATACATAAATTGCGCATATACGGAAACTGTGCATATACGGAAGATGTGCGCATATACGGAAGATATGCGCGTGTCTTCCGTATATGCACAGTTTTCGTATATGCGCAATTTTTGTATATGGAATTTGCACATCTACGATGCAGATACATGAACGACGTGCATATACGGAAGACACGCAAATACGATGTAGAAGCATAAATGAAGATGTGTACAAATTCCATATACAGAAATTTCCCATATACGGAAACTGTGCATATACGGAAGACACGCACACATCTTCTGTATATGCCCAGTTTCTGTATATGCGCACATCTTCCATATATGCACAGTTTCCGTATATGCGCAATTTATGTATATCAAATTTGTGCATATACGATGCGCATGGCTTCCGTATATGCCCAGTTTCCGTATATGCGCACATCTTCCGTATATGCACAGTTTCCGTATATGCGCAGTTTCTGTAACATAAACGAAGATGCATGAACGACGTGCATATACGGAAGATATGCACATACAGGAAAGTTAGGGATATACGGAAGACACGCGCATATCTTCCGTATATGCCCAGTTTCCGTATATGCGCACATCTTTCGTATATGTACAGTTTCCGTATATGCGCAGTTTCTGTAACATAAAGGAATATACATGAACGACGTGCATATATGGATGATATGCACATACAGGAAAGTTCATGTATCTGCATCGTATACGTGTAAATTCAATATACAGAAATTACGCATATACGGAAACTGGGCATATACGGAAGATTTGTGCATATCTTCCATATATTCCCAGTTTCCGTATATGCGCACATCTTCCGTATATGCCCAGTTTTCGTATATGTGCAATTTATGTATATGGAATTCGCGCATATACGATGTAGAAGCATAAACGAAGATGTGTACAAATTCCATATACATAAATTGCGCATATACGGAAGACATGCACACATCTTCTATATATGCCCAGTTTCCGTATATGCGCACATCTTCCATATATGCATAGTTTTCGTATATGCGCAATTTATATATATGAAATTTGTGCATATACGATGCACATGTCTTCCGTATATGCCCAGTTTCCGTATATGCACACATCTTCCGTATATGCACAGTTTCTGTATATGCGCAGTTTCTGTAACATAAACAAAGATGCATGAACGACGTGCATATACGAAAGATATGCACATACAGGAAAGTTAGGGATATACGGAAGACACGCGCATATCTTCCGTATATGCCCAGTTTCCGTATATGCGCACATCTTCCGTATATCCACAGTTTCCGTATATGCACAGTTTCTGTAACATAAAGGAATATACATGAACGACGTGCATATACAGATGATATGCACATACAGGAAAGTCCATGTATCTGCATCGTATACGCGCAAATTCAATATACAGAAACTGCGCATATACGGAAACTGGGCATATACGGAAGATTTGTGCATATCTTCCATATATGCCCAGTTTCTGTATATGTGCACATCTTCCGTATATGCCCAGTTTCCGTATATGCGCACATCTTCCGTATATTTGCGCATCTACAATGCAGATACATGAACGACGTGCATATACGGAAGACACGCACATACGATGTAGAAGCATAAATGAAGATGTGTACAAATTCCATATACAGAAATTGCGCATATACGGAAACTGTGCATATACGGAAGACACACGCATATCTTCAGTATATGCCCAGTTTCCGTATATGGCCCTTTTGGTAGCTCAGTAACCTCTCAAGACTTGCCTGTATACTTTTCTCTTTACTATCCATCATAGCTCGACTTAACTCACTGAAAACAGTTGCACATTTGAGCCAAAACCCACTTCAATTTCTCTCCCTGGCCCATCACACTGTCCGTCACTATAAACTAGTATGCATCGCACCTCCCAAGTGTGTAAAGTGCAATGCATCCCTATTTCTATTAAGCCCAGATGCGATGACTGACTGAACCTATTTCCATTCTAGAAATTTGGGGTTTTTGTCCTTATTTTCAGTCTTGTTTAGTTGTTTTGCTGCTCATGAACAATACTTCCTTACTAAAGCCTGCTTGCATCACATAGATCAACCTCCATAGATTAGGATTAGTAAATGTTTTTATGTATGTGTCCATCATTTACAATACTTTGTTGAAAAGTTTCTTAAATCGATGTATCGCTTTGGTACCTATAGTGTTGTAACTGTCGTTTTGCGTCAAAAAGAGAAGTGTCGTGGATTCTTCCTTCCATGAATAGTCGATTGAACTTTTCGCTGTGTATGTGGTTTGATTTGTTTTTATTCGAAGCGTCGAAAGCATTTTCTTTGAGGCATGTGAAGATGTTTACTAGTGCAGCACTGTCTTTGTATTCAGATATTGGTAATGGCACTGGCAATGTGGAAGTGGAGGTCACCATAGAGGCAGATGGAAACTATTACTGAAGATCATCTAATTGCGCTTAGATATGAACCATGGAGGGCATCAGTGGATCCCAACATAAAAGAGATCAATGAAATGGCCTTCAAGAGCTGGTACACATAAATGGTGGATGCCATTCAGTCTATGGAGAGAATACCCAAGACTCTCTTTGATGAGTTCTCAGGCGACCTTTGGTTTGGGGTCTCGCATGTGCATACTTATCTCAAACCACGGTGTGTCAAACCCATCACATTCAAATTAAGGCCACAAAGATTTAGCCTAATAGAGGAGGACTTCTGCAGAGAAGTAGAGTCCTGGCTGGGAGTGGCCTACGAAATAACAAAAGGGAAGCCCACGTACCTGTTCGGAGCTCTAACGCCACAGAACCAAGAGGGAGATGAGGCAGAAAGCAGCAATAGAAGGGTGACAACTAAAGTACTCCAACCAATGCTGCTCTAAATGGAGGAGAAAATGTTCGAGGTAAGAAGGAAACTCGCAAGCTTCGAGCTAGGTGAGGGCGACTATCACAAACATTTTCAAGGTTCAACTATGATTTTCCCCATTATAATGCCAACCCTCTCAATGACACCTCCTGTGGGTGTAGCCCAAGCTCCCTCCTCGACACCAGTACCCATGCCACAAAAGAAGTGAGTTATTTGCACCCCCTCAAGTCGGCTGCCAAAAAACTGAAAGTTAGCACCCCATCCCTAGTCATCGATCTCACTGTTGAGGTTGAAAGCCAAATTCCCACAACTTCCATAGTCGAGGAAATCCCCACCACCGCATCCACTGTAGTACAACCATCGCAGGAGTCATCCCCGCAAATAGCTTCCACCTCCAAAACGGTGTTTGAGCTCTTCCCCTTCAGCCACAGGAGACTATTTGCGAAAGCAAAAGTTCAATCAACTGGCTGGAAAGAAGGTGCCACCCACTGAGAGTACAACACCGATGCTGGGACTAGACCCACTAACTAGAAGATGCATGGATACCAGTTGGCAGGGAGAAAGGACTGGCCCGTACCTACCAGCTCTCCCTATAAAGATCACAGTCCCCCCAAACCCTAGTATCACCCCAACCACACCACAGTTCACCCCGCCATCATAGCAACCATCCCAACAAGAACAGTCACCTGCTTGACATTCTGATAAGTCCATTGCAAGTGACCTATCCTTACAGCAAAAATTTTTGGAACTAGACATAATGAGGGTTGATACACTTTATCACTGGTCATCAACCCAGTTATTTTCCTTCATTTAGAAAGCTGCCCACAAGGCTGAGAGCCAGCATGAGAAACTGGCTAAGGAACATGAGCAACAAAAGATGTAATTGCTCGCATTAACAGAAGAATGATATCGTTTGCAAGAGGAAATTACAGGATTGCAATCACGAGCGGATCAACTTACTCAGAGGTTCCAATCCATGTGGCCAACAGTCACCAAATCCAACACGGAAGAACTAGCGGACATGTCCACATGCTCCTTGATTGACTGCTGCAATCATATACAAACGATGTGCATACGCCTAACAACCACAAATGTGGAAATGAAGAGGAAGCTAGAGACCATCAGGTCCACACTGCCAGACCCTATAGAAATCTATGCACGCTCAGCTGAGAGCAAGGTACAAGAGCTCAAGACAAAGAAACAAGTGCTATTTGATGCCCTCATCAATGGATATGCCTTAATGGGCAAGGTCCATGATTGGTCAGGCATTCTAGCTCTAAAGAATCACCAGGCCTACCTATTATGAGAGCAAATTCAATCTCTATTTGCCAGCACAACGGTGTGCACAGACCCTGCCCAGCTCTAGCAAATAAGTGAACAAATCGACGTCCTCCAAGCCCAGGTTGACGCAATTGAGAAGGAGTCGGAAAGGAAAAAGAGTAATCCGAGACTTGTGGCCCTCGGTTCGAATGCAAGTCCTGCTATTAAAGGAGGCATGTGACTCAAGCAACCAGCAGTTGGATGGCGTCCAGATCCAATGACTGACAACCTTAATGTCACAATCAGCTGAGGAATTCACACAAAGCGCAGACGTAATCCTTGTAAACTGGGACTTTGGTATCTAGTGATAAAATGAGTTTAGGCAGTAGATGACAACAGCAGTCCCCGAGTTGGAGCCTTCATTTGGAACGAAGGAGCCACAAGGTCAAGAAAGGGCCACAGAAAAAAATGCCACACCACAGGCTAGGATTGAGACAGAAGAGATGCCTATTTCGCAAGAAAGTATTGGAACAACAGAGGTGCCAACACAACAGATAGTGGAAACAACACTGGTAGCAACACAACTGCCACCAGTAGAACCCATGGAAATAACATCAGAGCCGTTAGAGGTCAAAATGACTTGACTAAGGGATGAGTCAAGAAATTGTGGTCAGGGCCTATTGGAGCCTTCGTTAATTTTGAAGAGTTTTGACCAGTTTTGACCAACTGTAGGGTAGGAAAGGACAAATCGTAGCGACAATTGGGTGGCAGAACAGGAAGTTGCAGAAAGGTGATGGCAACGTGGCAGTGGAAGAAAAAGGCATCTGAGGAGAGGGGAAGGCACAAAGGCAACCAAGGAAGAAAGCAGCCAAGCGAGAACTCGCAATCCAGGAAGTTGGGAAGGATATAAAAACAGGAAGAATAGAAAGGAAGAGGTTTTTGTTGTTGTTGTTGGGTTTTGTTGATCTTTGGGGTTGTTGTTGAGGACAGACCTGTCAGACACTCAAGGATTTGGCTACCGAGGAGGTACGCAGACACAAGAGCAGAAGCAGGACGAGTTGGAAAATGAGCAACTAAGTTGTGAAGCAAATTTGACCAGAGCCACTGAGTCGAGTATTTTATGTATTGTTGATGGCAAGATGATTATTTATAATGTATTATGTTCTGTTGCTTTAACATAATCAGAGTTTAAGGTTTTTTAGGCTCATAACATATTGTGTATCATGTTCTATGGGCTGATTAAAATTTTAAATAGTCTCCTTGTTGCATGAAGATGGTGCTTGCTAGATCGATACTAGAATGATGTTAGTTCTGTGGTATTTATGATGAATCCATGTATATGAGTTTAGGGTATCATTATCTGTGTTTCATGTATTATGACCACATATGCGTATGACTACCTGTGTTCAACTTATATCCCCTCTACTCCATGCTAAGCCCTTCTCCCCTTTTGGTCACGATGCACTTCGAGTGAGACTCCTTGCCCTTCGAGATGAGGTGAAAGTTCCAACGCTATCCTAGACTACAGCGGACCATTGTTGGCCTTTCGTTCCTGAACCTGGGGTGTTTTCCTTGATGACTCTTTCGAGCCAATAACCCTAGACCACCATTTGACCATCTCCAATGCTTCCTTAATGACATGTCATTGTTTTTAATGATTCATAAATAAGGTCAAAGAAATTTTACACATACAATGTGTTATGCTCTGGATGATCACTAATGTAAAAGTGATACTCCTTAATCACATTATGTGACTTGTTAGTGTTATCCCTACCATCAAGATTCAATTGTGCATGTTTATAAATAACAAGTATGAATATGGACACTTGGTTTGAGTTCTATGATGTGTTCTATGTAAGCTTATCTCCTTGGAGGTGCACGCTATAATATGATATAATAGGAGGATCTAGTTCCTTTCCTTATTAGTCTACCAAATTCATCAAAATTGAACAGTCTTTGTTGATGCTCCATAGGCTTATACCTGTCTTTGTATTATCAAATTCTCTAATATTGTTGTTTTCTTGTGGAACACATTCATGCAATCCTTTGAAAAACTCACTGGCCTCACCTTTAACAACTTCTATTTCCTTGCTTTCCATATCACTTACAGCCATACTACCCCTTCTTCTATTACCAACTTCATTATTTTCTATTTGTTCATTGTGTTTAGAAACTCCCCCTGTAATTTCACAAATGGGACCCATAAATATCACCTAGAATGACTCTTCCATTGAAGAATCCCATCCCTACTCCGCATTCAATTCAAGAGCTGGTTCTTCCCTGGAAACAGAGGATGTGTGCCCTTCCTTGTCAATGTTTGTAAGAAATTATTATTGAAACTCTTCAGCCAATGATCGAACTAGACTCGCATGGGACTAGGCTGAGATATTCTATAGATGTTCCATTGTACATGTGTAGGTACAAAGGAAGCTTTCAAGGCATCTGTATGTGGCACTCTGTGTTCAAATTCGAATTTGAGGAGATCATGGACTTCATGGAGAAGATCATGGAGGAGATCATGGAGGATAGGGTTATGTGTCACCATTGGTTGAGAAATATGTGGATCAAAGGTGGGAATACTGGGTCTACATTTATGAGTTTGTTATCATAGCTTTTGTATAAATAGGATTGCTATCTCCTTCATTCGTAATCTTGATCTTAATTTGTAATCTTAATTTTTTTAGAATCTTAGAACCTAGTTTTTCATTGTAATCTAGTAATGTTAATCTAGATAGAATTTAGAATAGTTTTGGTTAGGATCATATGAGCTTATAACCATTGTACTTTGAAAATCATGATGAATAAAATGGAGCTTCTTTGATCCTCTACATTTGACTTCTCTTTTGGTGCGCTTGTGAATCCTTGGAAGGATCTCCATTGCCTAGCAAGTACACTTTTGTTTCGGTAAGCTTTTATTTTATGTTTGTGAATTTCATTAGATTAAATTATTAGGTTCATATGTTTGAAATATAAATGAATGGCCTTTCGTAAGAAAGTATTAATGTTTCCTTCAATGAATCTGATTTGTTATTTAATGTTTGATTTTATTAGTTTAAGTTTCTGATTTATATGCTTGAGATATAAATGAATAGTCTCTTGTAAGAAAGCTTTAATATTTAATGCAATCAATCAGAATTATGTTTAAAGAGCTTTAATTTCATTAGTTTAAATAGTTGATTAGAAATATTAATGAAAAGTCTCTTGTAAGGAATCTTTAATATTTCTTCACCTAGCTTAGTTTAGTTTGTCTCTGAGTCCATATATATTGGATGATCCTCGAAGTTTACTTACCCAGATTGATAGTAAATGAAACTCTAATTTGCATCTGCATTTTAGAACCAACATTTTGGCACCGCTGCCGGGGAGGATCATTTAGAGATAGATTTAGGAAGTTATTTTTATTGCAATTTCTTTTTATGGACTAACTTGTGAAACCTGGTGACATCAGGATCTTCATAAAGGAGTTCAAGTTTGAGCTTTTTGATTTTTTTTCGTACTTAGTTAGTTTCAAATTCAGTTTTTAAACCCCCCATTTCTTACTAATCCATCTGCGGATGAGAAAATTGAAAATGTTGAACATGTACTTCTTGGAGAGAAAGAACAATATTGAAGATTGGTTACAAAATAACCTTGCGCCAACTCCAAGAATAAGACAGGTTACTCACATGCTTGCAAATAATCAGGTAAAAACTTTAAATCTAGATGTGAGCATTTTTGAATTTTTAGTCCGTAGATGGCTTCACTGGAAGCATTATTTTACCTAGGAAAAAAAAACTTTCAAGTTAAAGGTAGAATAGGTTAGAAAAAATAAAATGAGGTCTCATAAAGTTTTCCTTTAGTCTTGCTTTTAAAAAATAAAAATAATAAAAAACTCATTCACATTTCTCATAAATAAATTTAGGTAAAAGCCACTTCATCCACGCTAACCTGCAAAAATAAAAATAAAAACAAATCAATAGGTTAGTATGCTTTCTTCCTGCGCTTCGAGTGATCAGGAAGATCAGAAAATCTCTTGATTTATTTTCAAAATCAAATAAAAATCTCTTGCTAGGAATTTGCACAAATCATTAAAACTACAAGCACTATAAGAAATCAAAATCATTTTTTTAAAGAAATTCTTTATTTTCGATTTCAAATTTAAAAATTAAATCTGTAGTTTTGATAATTGTGTTAAAACTGTCAATTAATCCAAGGATATTCTTCATGTTTTCTTTGCTTGAGTATGAACTCAATAAGTGTGATAGGTCTGAGATCTCTTCCGATGTTATAGAATCAAATTTGTCTCCCAACGATGTTGTAGAATCAAATTTGGATAAACAAAAAAAAATTAGCCATGGGAGATGACCTTCTTACAACACAGAGCATTTGACACATATCTTGATAGCAACTCAGCCTTTGATTTACAATTTCAGAAGTTGTAAATAAGTTAACTTTCAAGTGCAAGCCTTCAATTGAAAATTGCCAAGTCAGGGAACACATTATAATTTCGTACCAAAGAACTGTCTGTAACAATGCAATCAAATCAGTGAATATTTCCGAAAAATAAAAATAAAAAAAATATCTGGAACACACTTTTCTTGTTAACAAAAACATTCTTTAAGTGATATATCATATAATTGTCATGCCAATCGATGGAAACACAAAAAAAATGATAAACACGACCTTTAAAGAAGTCTATCAACATGTCAACATCCTGTTGTAATGCATATGCTCCCAACTAATTTCTTAGATGGAGACTTTACAATACAATACTCATACAAAATCTGTCTGGATAGTCAAATGCTTTACTCCAATATCATTGTACGAACTATGCACATGCTTCAAAATTTTATACTCATCGGACCCTTTCTTCAACTGCAATGACAGTGTTCCGCAGCAAAATCCGCACCTGATAGACTGGATTTCGAATCCAAGAAGTCACTCAACGCACTCTCTCCATCACGCCATCCCAGCTTGCACAATCACTCTTACATTAATCAATCTAACCTACAACACTCAATTTGAGCGATTTGAGCATGCAGATTTTGGGGCAAGATTTGGGCGATTTGCATCGAACCAGCGGGACAGGTTAACGGAACTGGCTTTATCTTCTGGAAGCCTCAAAGGCCACGTGTTGTACCAATACTTATTTGTAAAGGAATACATTAGAGAGGGGGCACATCTAAATCAATAGATCAGGGAGACGGATTCTTGGCAGATTGTTTGCAGGCCGCAACTGTCTCTCCATTAAAAGCTGTTTTTTTTCTCACGCAGTTTGCTAAATAAGGCTCTACAGAACCCCGCATATCTCCCAAACGGTTACAAATTGGAGAATTTTTTTTTTGGGTTTTATAACTGACCCTGTTTTGAGAAAAACCCACATTTTATTTTTTAGAAATTCATTTTTAATTGGCCAGAAATCGAGTTTTAAAATGATGTGTCAAAATTGCTACGCGTTTCTGGCAAACTGCTATGATGAAAAATGTTTTCCATCTTGAAATTTTGATCAATGTTTATTGATGTCGTCGCCTCTCCCTGTTCCATTAATGAACCACTAACAGGCTTTACATATACAGTAGAGTGCTTGGCAGAATCCACTACGTTGTCCATGGATTTGTCAAATCTGATGACATAGATTGATGAAGAGGTGTCATTGTCTTCCTGGCTGGTTCTTATTGCAAATTTTGGGAATTTTTGGAATTACATAGATAAGAAACGAATAAAAATGATTATTTGAACTTGCAATATCTATAATATTCCGAAACATTCCCAAAATCTATTATAAAAAAACAAATAGCAATAAAAATGAGATGAAAAATAAAGAAACAAGTACTGCGAGTTGTTCAAACATTGCAGGGAGAAGAATGGTAAGGATGGTGTTTTGCAGCAGTATATTTCCACTCACTATACAGGCCTGAAAATGGTAAGGATGGTTTTTTTGTTTTTTTATGGTTTCATTTCATTCACCTGAATGTGTGTCTATAATAATATTTATAGTCACTCTTATTGATGGATCGAATCAGGTAAAATTTTTCTCAATGTAAGGTAGCTACATAAGTATATGATCATGTTAATTAATGTGAAATTGTAGCACATATGAGATATGCATTCTTGGTTGCTTGGGCAGCATAAG
This sequence comes from Pinus taeda, assembly GCA_000404065.3. NCBI lineage: Eukaryota > Viridiplantae > Streptophyta > Pinopsida > Pinales > Pinaceae > Pinus > Pinus taeda. Next base: position 153,141 of record APFE031307978.1, on the reverse strand, counting down.
ATGTCATTTGCACATGCTGATTAATTTGGCAGATTTCAATGGCTATTATGTTATTTGTGATGAATAATAAGGGTTGTATCTGCAGCTGGTGCTGTTAAGCATGAGGACATAGTGGAGTTGTCTAAGAAATTGTTTACAAACCTTTCAACAGATACTATAACTACAACTCAGCTTATAGAGAAAGAGCCAGCTATCTGCACTGGATCCGAGGTCCATATGATTGATTATGATATTCCATTGGCACAATTTGCCGTAGCTTTCAATGGTGCTTCATGGACAGATCCAGATTCAGTTGCATTGATGGTGATGCAAACAATGTTGGGGTCTTGTTTCAACAAGCCAGTTCATATTGGACAACACTCATTGCGGGAAAACTGGAACCAAAGACTCACAATCATAGGCACTAGTATGTCAGTTTTACTCTTAAGTGATGGATTTCATAATCATATAATTTCACCACCTATGCAAGGCTTAGAGAAAGCAAAGACCAACAATGAGCAATGAGTTTATATCTAAATCGAGATCAAGCATAAGGGTTGAAACATTTGCTATTGTTCCTTATTCCTGTCTAACTGCTATTAGCCTCAAGGATAAAATAGTATTCCACATTTACACTAGGATTTAATTACTTGGCTGCTATATGTAACGTACTAATCTGTAGGACACAAAAAAAATATATAATGCCACGCTTTTACATGCACATGAGTCATCGGACGTAAACAGGGAGTTGATTTACATTTCATGGTTATTTTTATTAAAAATAGATTGTTATTAACATCATGAACTAGACTAGAATTATGCTTTTGATATTCCTTAATCTGTTTTATTTTGGCATACAATTTTTGCGTAAGAATCGGGAAGGGAATGACCATCTCTTCTTGAACAAACTTATGTTCTTTATGCCAAGTTTTTTTTTAGCAGGTTTCAGATGATCAACTGATCATTAAGGAGATTAAATTGCGATGACAATTGGTCTTCAAAAGACTATTTTCATGAGAAATTATAAAGAACAAAACCATGATCATAAGAACGAAATTTCCAGAAAATTACAAGTTCTTGTAACTTCCTGTAAAGGTTTAATGGTTTGATATGATGCATGACAGATTAGCAAATTCGAAGACTTGGGGGTTGTTCCTAAATGTACAAGGATGGTAAAATACCTATCCACACTTGAACTCGACGTCTATAGGTAGCTGGTCAACGCTGCTCAAACTCAGCTATTTTAGGAGAAAGTCCAGAATTTAAGAGCAAATTTGCTATTTTTGAGATTTTGCATGCCATAATTCATTTTTTCCCAGCAAGAGTCATTATCCATTTCTCAATATCCCCATATACTTCATTACATTTTCTTCAATCCTAACCCACCAATAAAAGCAACGAAGCTCATTTACAAGTTTTTTGTTCCATTTAAATATTTGTTATAAGTTTCCTTTTTCCTACTCTTGCAAATAAAACCTTGTTTCTATACACCATTGAGTCCATAGTCCTTGAGTCTAAATACTTTTCTAAAAACACCTTGAAGCTTGCATGCCTTAAGGGCAAACTATCATGCTGATAAACAAAGGGAATACATCAATGTCCCTTGTTCATCGGATCTTCTAAGTATTCAACAACGACAAATTCATTCATACTTAGAAAGATGTATTAGGGGCATCTTGACTCTCATCCACACCAAAGATGGGAGCTCTCATGTTTACTAGTGGCATCCATTAATGGCCACTAAGTTATTAATTTCTTGTTATGTTCGACATCGAAACATTTATCCACATGACAAGAATTATGCCAACGAGGGTTGAAGACTTGCAGATCCATCATTTTGTAGGAAGCAGATTTACTTTCATTACTTTTCAGTTTCTGATGTAAATGACTTGAGGACAAGTCAATAAATAAGACCTGGGGGAAGTGTAAATTCTAAATTTTGTATACCTTCCAAGCCTTATACATTTTCAGCCCATTCAGTAGCAGATTCCAAACATTCAATAGAAGATCCAGCAACAGATTTAGCAACAGATGCAACAAAAATAAAAGATTCACTTTTTCGACTTCATCCACCATTTTCACAGCCAAAAGAAGACAACTATGATTAGAATTTTGCAGCAACACATGCACAACTCTCATCCATTTTTGACAAGGTAAGTTGAGGTATGATATTGTCTAACTTTTAACCATTTAAATTCCTTGAAAGCTAGAATGATAATTTTTGGAAAAACTTCCTTTCCTCATTTCATAAAATTGCCAAAACCATCAGTTTGGGGGGAGGGGGGATACATTTACATTCATACTTTGTCACATTCATATTTTTCCATATTCATATATCACATTCTAAAACCCACATACTTTCCAAATATATTTATAAATGGCTTTGTAAAAAGTACTTAAAATTTAATTAGATGCCAACACAATCATGGTTGTCACACAAGAGCCAACCATGATGCATTCCAACAAAGATAATTTGCAATAAAAATCAAATTATCATTATGCATAGTTCATACATTAAAATTGAATGTAACAAACAAAATATGGTTGAAACACAAGAACCAACCAAGCTGCAATTCATCAAAAACACTTTGCAAAAGTTAAGTAAATGATATCATGCAAAGTTTAAGCCAAAGCTTAAGTATCAAAAAGTAATGTAATAGATTGCATGAGGACATGCAATACCTTCAGTTTGGGGGTATGTTGGGCCTAAGAATTATCCTTAAAATACATCCACTTTCACTCCATTCACATATTTTCTCACCTCTATTTCACCACCATGTCACCACATCAGCTTCACTTTCATCATTAAATGGGTTACCATTGTATTTTCCAAAACATTATTAATTCTTAGTATTTTTAAGTGAATTTGTGGTTAAGCTTTAGAAAATAATATCCATATACTTATACCTAACAATTGGAATGAGAAATTTGACATGTGTAGGTACAAACGAAGCTTCTAAGACATCTGTATGTGGCACTCTATGTTCAAATTCGAATTTGAGGAGATCATGGACCTCATGGAGAAGATCATGGACCTCATGGAGGAGATCATGGAGGATAGGGTTATGTGTCACCATTGGTTGAGAAATATGCAGATCAAAGGAGGGAATAGTAGGTCTACATTTATGAGTTTGTTATCATTGATTTTGTATAAATAAGAGTGTTATCTCCTTCATTTGTAATCTTCATTTTGTAATCTTAATCTTAATTTTTTTAGAATCTTATAACCTAGTCCTTCATTGTAATCTAGTAATGTTAATCTAGATAGAATTTAGAATAGTTTTGGTTAGGATCATATGAGCTTATAGCCATTGTACTTTGAAAATCATGATGAATAAATGGAGCTTCTTTGGTCCTCTACATTTGACTTCTCTTTTGGTGTGCTTGTGAATCCTTGGAAGGATCCCCATTGCCTAGCATGTACACTTTTGTTTTGGTAAACTGTTATTTTATGTTTGTGAATTTCATTAGATTAAATTATTAGGTTAATATATTTGAAATACTAATGAATGACCTTTCGTAAGAAAGTATTAATGTTTCCTTCAACAAATCTGATTTGTTAATTAATGTTTGATTTCATTAGTTTAAGTTTTTGATTTATATGCTTGAGATATAAACGAATAGTCTCTTGTAAGAGAGCTTTAATATTTCATGCAATCAATTAGAATTATGTTTAAAGAGCTTTAATTTCATTAGTTTAAATAGTTGATTAGAAATATTAATGAACAATCTCTTGTAAGGGATCTTTAATATTTCTTCACCTAGATTAGTTTAGTTTGTCTCTGAGTCCATATATATTGGATGATCCTCGAAGTTTACTTACCCAGATTGATAGTAAATGAAACTCTAATTTGCATCTGCATTTTAGAACCAATAACTGTATTGAATAAAACTCGCATATATACATGCTTTCTATGTATAACATCTGTGTACAGATCTTAGAATATTGAACACAAATCCTTAACCACTAAACAATTCATAGACCATTTCACCATCAATATATCATAGATTTATGAACCAATTACAGATCATACACTCAGTCACACCTCTGTGCCATTAAACTTGAATAATTCAGCCAAGTCACCTCAATAATGGTAAAGACATCATCGATAGACAAAAACAAGTAAACAATATAACATCAACTGTAAACATTAATCATCGGATCTGTAAACATCTATGAATAGATCAAACCTCGGTTTATGTATGTGACCTACATAAGGAATATCAACATATGTACGTGCTTACCATGCACAACACCCACGTACAATTTGCAGACACTGAAAATTATTTTGCATAATATATACACGATCCTTCAGAGGTGGATTCACGTATGTACGCAACTATGCCCAAACATATATGCGTATAGATTTAAAAACTTTCGCAGCAAACACAATTTCACTTTCCGCAACCTTGACTCCCAATGTTATAGACTTCTAAATAAATTGTTTAGATCATAACATCATAGTTTCATCAATATTAGACATTTGCAGCGAGTAAATCAATTAAGAATACATGCCAACATATTTTAGATCTGAGCTTTCTCCTTGCTCCCTAGTGCACACTTGTTTCAGATCGACTCATTCATAGAAAACATAATACTTGCACACCTAACACTTTGATCTCCATATCCTTATATAGCTTTGGCCTTAGCCAATACCTTAGGCCAATCTCTTAGAAATTCCGTTGGTATTATTTGCAAATATTAAATAACCATTGTCACAATCATTACTAGAGGCCAATACCATGGTAAAGACCCATGGTATTCAAGTTACCATGGTGCAGATTTTGTACACAACTTTTCTTCACAATACCCATGTATGTATGTGACCCTTCTACATAGGATCCACATATATTTTCCCAAACTTCATATTCAACATCCATCTGTCTCTGATCTGTCATGTCTCTGTTCATCACTTCTGTAACATCTGTTCCAACTTGCATAATCATCCTGTTATCATAATGTTGACATATTTATTAAGTAGGTTGCCATCAAGGACAACACATGAGTCATAATGCAACAAATCTCCCCCTTTGGACTTGATGGAAACCACTTTGTTTTTTGGTAACCATCTAACCATCTGCAAACACTTTCAAGTACTAACGCTTCCTCCAAGAATTCTCCTCCCAAACTCCAAGCTTCTATCCCTATTTGACATCACGGGCAAATGACTGACCAATGTTGAATGAAGACCCCCTTTGTAGAAACTGCATACTGACTAGCTCCCCCTGAGCATATGATAAAGATATTCAAATGAATCAACCAAAAATGACATTTCCTAACACCAATTAATCATTATTACATTAGATACCCAAACATTTGGGTTTACAATTTTTGACTCATCATTACATCAATTGCCCAAAATAATGGGATTACATACAAAGCATGATTTGATCCCAATAGCCCATACATGAACGAATATTACAATGATTACATCATGGGTCTTCACATGACCTCCACATCAAGGGAAAAATATGACACATATATATAACCAAAACCAGGACGTCAACAATGAGGTTGTGATGCAGGAGCATCAAGACCATCTTTTCATTTGTAAATATGTGATAAAGGGGGTGTGACAATTTTAATAATTAATTTGTTATTAAAATGGGAGAAGGTGAGGATTTTGTAAATCTCCTTTTATTAATTAAGAGGATATGAGAGAGTTGGTTAAGGATATGAAGGGATAAGATTCTAGATAATAGGGTTTGTTGAGATATTCTGGTGGTGTTGAGATATTAAGGGGATTGAGCATTTAATTAGTTTATTTTTAAACATTGTCTAAATAGGAAGGGGTTTTTGGAGAGAAAAATAGAGAAAAAGTGTGAGGATTGAGTGTGAGAAGGGAGCAAGGGTTCTCCTTGAGAGCCTTCGGCAGTTTGTAAAGGGCCATAGACTGCATGTTTGGCCATGAGGAAAACTCTGTGTGAATGTTTGTGTTATTGTAAATATTAATATGTTGATTTCAATTTGTATGGACCTCGTTGTGTTTAATAAAATTCTGAGAGATGGTTCTTTGCTTGATGACAGAATTTGATGTCATATAACTTGAATGGCATAATGGTGCTTATTTTCCCATGCGCTCTCTGCTGTGTAATAATGGTGAATCGGTTTCTTTTTCGTTTAATGTATGGACAGGCTTGATTTTATATGGCGCACATATATGCAGTCATATAATGTTGAACTCGCACATATATACAGTCATATAGGGTTGAAATGGCACGGTGTTAATGGTTCTACTTTGCCCACACGAAACTGCTGGATGTTAACGGGCTGCTTGGCGCTTCTTTCCAGCGCGCAATTGTTTATAGCACTCCCACCATGATCCGAGGTCAAGAGGTCATCCGTGGGAATATATGAATCGCGACGTTCATGCAGGGACTACAAATCGAATCAAATGGTGGAGTTATTGAGTGATGACTCGTGTCTATTTACTAATGGTCGGATCTCACTGAGTAGTGTGCCTTGCACACGTATCTTCGGTGTCTGCTCGTCTCCTCCAATTTCAAAATCAGAGCATAAGTTTTGATTAGGTGGGAAATAACACTACTTAAGTTTCGATTGGTTGACTATCTAAAATGGATATGGTTGCTCCTCGGACTTAGAGATATGTAAGCCTCATTAAGATAAAGTGGATGGGTTCGTAACAATCATCTGGGTATAGGCCATTATTGTGAACAACTACACCTTCTGGAATTATTCAAAGGCACTAAAGTTGGTTCTTGATATGAACCAAGTGCAGCCGAATTACCTAAGTGTTGCCAAGAATGTCAGGAAAACGTTCAGTTTAGTTGCAGCGTAAGCATTGATACCAGGTGTGAACGCATCAAGGTAAACATGCAGATAGACTGCGGATGTGTGACAGGCAAGTTCTGTAAATTGAAAATGATTTGATTTAAATTATAATATATATGGATCGCCCCGAGGTGGAGCTATGGCTAGTTAAACCAATCGCCGAATAGCGGGACCACATATAAACTGTGACAAAATATCCTGATAGACCTGTCACGCGGGTGAAGAGTTCATGCTAATCAAGTCAACACGAATAGCCGAACCGGGAAGGCACTAACCAGTGCATATGCGAAGTATCAGTTCTGGAGGAGTGCTGCTCATGGTTTGAGCCATCGTTGAACAGTAGGATTGGCGACACATTGGAAGGGTACGTGGAATTGTATAGGGCTGTGGTTTGGTTAAACAATTGGAATTATATATATCCATGGGCGAAAGTGGCATAGGGACAGAGATATGTATGCGAGCCTGTGGTAAATCGACGCATATATCCATACGAGTCTGTGTTTAGAGTAAGGGTCGGCTATAACCAGAGGCGATATCAAAACAATGGGAAATATCCTACGAATGTGCGTAGGTAAATGCATATATATATATATATTTATATATTATATATTATATATATAATATATATATATATATATATATATATTGAATATGCTGCCCATTATTGATATGTTTCTTTTAGGTATTGTGTGAAGAGCCTGCGTGTTAACCAAGCCTGGTTTAAAGGTAAAGCGCAATCCAGCGAATATATATGATATTGTTTATGGAACTAATGAGATTGTTATGAATTGGTCATGGTTTTTATAAATCATCTTTAAGTGTACACTGGCGTGTGTTAAAATGCATGATTTGTATGCATGGTGATGGAAGATCCTGACAGTTGTGGCCTGGGAGAGGCCTGGGCTGCATCAGTTGGTATCAGAGCTTGGCTCTGTTGAGATTGAAGAATGTTTGTTTTCTAAATGAAGACAGAAGGTTTTGTTGAAGAGCTGAATGGCTCTATGAGAGGATTCAATTTTTTTTTTTTTTAATTTAGCTAATTGCATGTGGTGAATGAATGTTGGATTGTGAAACTGATGAAGATAGCAGCACAGGTATGCAAGTGCAGTTGAGGAAGGAAGCGAGATCAACAGGATCTTGAAAGGTGAGATTGTGTAGTTGATATTTAACTCTGGTTTGAAGACTATTTACAGAATTTGGTTGCAGGCATAGTGGAGAAATCCCAGCAGGAAGAAGCAGATCACAGCTTGAGAGCAGTGATGGAATCCAACAAAGGATTCTAGGTGTGTGGCAGAACCTAAAGATTTAACGGAGGTTGAATGAAAAGGACAAGTGTGTTCTTAAGAGTTGCAGATGAGAAAAGCCTGAAGGAGCAGTGGAGAATGCTCGAGAGGTTCCAGCAGAGGACTGGGTGATTACCAAAAGACCAGATCCAGAGGAAGGGATTGGTGAGGTAAGTGACAGCAGGAGAGGTTACTGTTGCAGAGGCTTAATGCAACTCATGAGTGAGAAACTCATGGCAAAGGAAATGACTACTGAAAGTCATAAAGGAGGAAGCAGAGGTTCAGAGAAAAGCCACAGTAGGAAGAGGAAGAAAGATGCCAAGGAAAATGGCATAAGACATCAGTTGACTGATGAGGAGTACGAGAAAGAGAAAGCTGAGATCACGATTCATCTTGAGTTATTGATGGAATTGTTGCAGGAGAATATGAAAGGCCAGAGACATGGTTGGCTGATGAGGAAGAGAGTGAAGTGGCAGAGGCTACAGCAGAAAAGGGATCGACAGATAAACATGAAGTTAACAGAAGAGCTGAGAAAGCTCCAGCAGATGATGGATGTACAATTGAGACGTGAAGAACTCAGAGCAACTGAGTTGGAAGAGGAGGTTTCCATTTATGAAACAGAGGAGGAGATCATTGATGATTTCTTGAGTTATTGGGTAGATCCAGACCAGCTGGATAATGTGAACTCTTGTATTTGTGTAGCTGATAATTTTGATGTGGTTACAGGTGCTGAGGAGGATGCACAATCTTGTGAAGCTGTCACAAGTGTGGAAAGGAGTCTTTCAGGAGATATGTATTCTGAAGAAGAAAGCAGTGATGCTTTTACTGTTACAGTACATGAGGAAGTTCATGTGAATGAAAAGGAGATTCAGCTGGACGAATTGGTATATGAACCGACGGTTAAAGTTTTTGAAACTTGTAGTTTTCAAACTGACAAGTTGTGTATGAATGCAGGGATGATACATGATGATGATCAATTATTTTTATTAAGTAATGGACAGATAACTGAGTTTATTACAGGAGTTGAGAATCAGAATTATATTCTGATAACAGATGATGAGATGGTGACAACAGAAAGCTTTGCTTGTGAAAGTATTGAAGATTGCACAGAAAGTTTCTCAAAGGAGGTGACAGGTTTATGGCATGAGTTAAGTGTTCTGGAGCAGAGACTAGAAGCACAGAGGATAAGTGTTCAGAGTATAAAGACAAAGATGAATGGAAATAAAGAAGTTCCGGAACACAGAGGTATTCTCGAAGAAGATGATGTCGAGGGGAGACTAACTGATAGTCTCAAGAATGATTGGGATCAGCATACTGAAGTGCTGGCAGTGGGAAGTAAGGCATTGAGGCCTTATGATTTTTATTCTAACAAGTGTTTTGTGAATGTAGGTATTGTTGCAGGTACTGGAGAATATTTGACTCAGTCAAGCAGTCAAATGAAGGAAGAAAAAGTTTTCCGTTCCAAAAGACAAGAGGGCATGGATGAACGGGTGGCAGTCAGAACAGAAACAAGCAAAGAAGCAAAAAGTCAGCAAGTGACAGTACAAATAGAGAAAGTAAAAACTCAGCAAGCCGTCTTAGCTCAGCAGACAGCTAGAAATCAGCAGCCGGGAGATTTATTGGATCGAGAGATTGAAAGTATCAGAAGACTGATGATGAAAGTATCCCGGAAGAGGCCAGCCGCAGTGAAACAAAGAAGCAGCAGCAAAAGAAAGACAACAAAAGATTGCAAAAGCACAGCCAGTGGAGCGATGCAACATAAAGTGTGGAAACCTGGAGAAGAATATCAGAAAGAAGCAACGACAAGTAGAAAGTTACACCACAAGATATGGGATCCAGGCATACACAAATCCAAACACATGATCAGGTGATCATGTTTAATTTCAACGTTGGGAGTCTGATGCAGGAGCATCAAGACCATCTTTTCATTTGTAAATATGTGATAAAGGGGGTGTGACAATTTTAATAATTAATTTGTTATTAAAATGGGAGAAGGTGAGGATTTTGTAAATCTCCTTTTATTAATTAAGAGGATATGAGAGAATTGGTTAAGGATATGAAGGGATAAGATTCTAGATAATAGGGTTTGTTGAGATATTCTGGTGGTGTTGAGATATTAAGGGGATTGAGCATTTAATTAGTTTATTTTTAAACATTGTCTAAATAGGAAGGGGTTTTTGGAGAGAAAAATAGAGAAAAAGTGTGAGGATTGAGTGTGAGAAGGGAACAAGGGTTCTCCTTGAGAGCCTTCGGCAGTTTGTAAAGGGCCATAGATTGCATGTCTAGCCATGAGGAAAACTCTGTGTGAATGTTTGTGTTATTGTAAATATTAATATGTTGATTTCAATTTGTATGGACTTCGTTGTGTTTAATAAAATTCTGAGAGATGGTTCTTTGCTTGATGACAGAATTTAATGTCATATAACTTGAATGGCATAATGGTGCTTATTTTCCCATGCGCTCTCTGCTGTGTAATAATGGTGAATCGGTTTCTTTTTCGTTTAATGTATGGACAAGCTTGATTTTATATGGCGCACATATATGCAGTCATATAATGTTGAACTCGCACATATATACAGTCATATAGGGTTGAAATGGCACGGTGTTAATGGTTCTACTTTGCCCACACGAAACTGCTGGATGTTAACGGGCTGCTTGGCGCTTCTTTCCAGCGTGCAATTGTTTATAGCACTCCCACCATGATCCGAGGTCAAGAGGTCATCCGTGGGAATATATGAATCGCGACGTTCATGCAGGGACTACAAATCGAATCAAATGGTGGAGTTATTGAGTGATGACTCGTGTCTATTTACTGATGGCCGGATCTCACTGAGTAGTGTGCCTTGCACACGTATCTTCGGTGTCTGCTCGTCTCCTCCAATTTCAAAATCAGAGCATAAGTTTTGATTAGGTGGGAAATAACACTACTTAAGTTTCGATTGGTTGACTATCTAAAATGGATATGGTTGCTCCTCGGACTTAGAGATATGTAAGCCTCATTACGATAAAGTGGATGGGTTCGTAACAATCATCTGGGTATAGGCCATTATTGCGAACAACTACACCTTCTGGAATTATTCAAAGGCACTAAAGTTGGTTCTTGATATGAACCAAGTGCAGCCGAATTACCTAAGCGTTGCCAAGAATGTCGGGAAAACGTTCAGTTTAGTTGCAGCGTAAGCATCGATACCAGGTGTGAACGCATCAAGGTAAACACGCAGATAGACTGCGGATGTGTGACAGGCAAGTTCTGTAAATTGAAAACTATTTGATTTAAATTATAATATATATGGATCGCCCAGAGGTGGAGCTATGGCTAGTTAAACCAATCGCCGAATAGCGGGACCACATATAAACTGTGACAAAATATCCCGATAGACCTGTCACACGGGTGAAGAGTTCATGCTAATCAAGTCAACACGAATATCCGAACTGGGAAGGCACTAACCAGTGCATATGGGAAGTATCAGTTCCGGAGGAGCGCTGCTCATGGTTTGAGCCATCGTTGAACAGTAGGATTGGCGACACATTGGAAGGGTACGTGGAATTGTATAGGGCTGTGGTTTGGTTAAACAATTGGAATTATATATATCCATGGGCGAAAGCGGCATAGGGACAGAGATATGTATGCGAGCCTGTGGTAAATCGGCGCATATATCCATACGAGTTTGTGTTTAGAGTAAGGGCCGGCTATAACCAGAGGCGATATCAAAACAATGGGAAATATCCTACGAATGTGCGTAGGTGAATGCATA